>PVHP010008043.1:0-54528 GCA_004024765.1 Zapus hudsonius | reverse complement strand
GGCCAGGAAGACCGGGATGAGTACTAAGATATACAGGATCCCTTGCCACAAGGACTAATACAGACAGCCCACGGAGGAGGATATACAACTGATCAGGGATGGGGAGGGGGGGAATAGGGGAATTCGGGATAACAACGCATGGTTTGCCCACTAAATAATGTAACTCATTATGGACAATAAATATATATTAAAAAAAATTATCATGTATTCGTACATTGTATGATGGCTCAGAACATTTTAACTGCTTGATTAGTTTGGTTATCATTGTCAGGCTGCAAATTTTCTACAAATGGTCTGTGGTGTTGCATTTATTCATATGTATGGATTCATGACTCACTGGTTAGGTAAGTCAGTGTTGGGTTTAGTATAGGACCAGAGGCATTCTGAAGGCCACTGTGGAGCATGGATTTTAAGACAGAAGCTAGCTTTGAGGATCTTCACTTCAACACTTACTTTTATTATTGTTTTGAGGAAAGGTCTCCTGTAGCCCAGGCACACCTAAATTCACTTTATAGATAAAAAGATGTTTGAACTTCTGATCCTCCTGGCTCTACTCGGTGCTAGTATTTGAGACAGGCACCTCCATGCCTGGTTTGTGCAGAGTTGGTAATCAACTTCAGAAACTGGTGCATGGTAAGCAAGCATTCCACCAACCGAGCCTCATCCTCAAACTTCAGAATATATATTACTGTTTGACATATGTTGACCTTACAGCAGAAGTCGTGTAGGTAGAATACAACTGTAGGAAAATTAGGTGGAAAGGAAGAACCTTTCTTACAAAAAAACATTATATTATTTTAGGGAAATTTTATTATATTATTATCTCACCCTTTTTATTTCTTTGGTGAACACACTAAAAATATTCATATTTCATTTGTATCACTATGAATATAAACCCAACACTTTATAAGAAAAATCACATTATGCATGCCATATATTAAAACCAGTATCATATGAATTTCACTTGAGTTGTTTTATTACACTTATAGTTATTGTAGTGATCAAAATATTTTATTCCCAATAATTTCTTTAGTGGAGTATAGTGTTACACATCTATAATCCTGGAAAACAGGAAGATGAGACATCTCAAATGTAAAGCCAGCCTGCACAGTAAGAGACCCTGTCTCAAAAGTAAATGAATAATAACTTCACTTAACTGCATAACATACATACAATTTATATGACTTAAAAATAACATGATTTTTATAGTAAATTCTTCTGAATTGAAAAGGTTTACTTTTTTGCATGCACATGTGTGGTGTCTGTGTGTGTATACATGTGTTTATGTATATGTATATGAAAGGTCTGTTGGCACACAGATATCAGTTAGCTTACCCTAGCTAGCCGGAAAGCTCCAAGGATCCTCAAGTCTCTACCTCCCCAGCACTTGGATGATAGATGTATACTACCACTCCCAGCATTTTATAAGGATGCTAGGAAGTGAGCTCATATTCTCATGCTTGTTAGGCAAGGGCTTTACCCACTGATCCATCTCTCCAGCCCCTCCAGGGTCAATTTAAAAAATTGCATATGCTCAGCTGATCATGATGGTGTATACGTATAATCCCAGCACCTAGGAGGTAAAGACAGGAGGATCAAGAATTCAAGATTAGCCACAAATTCAGCTACATATGAACTTCAAGACCAACCTAAACTACATGAGATTCTGTGTCAAAAAAATACACATGTTCACTCACACATACAAAGCAGAAATGATTATATTTGGAATATCAAATGTCTCCCAGGAATCCTGATGTACAGTGACTTAGATGAATGAATTCATGGTGACACCAATGTGGTCCAGAGGCTGAGGTGGAAGGCACGGGCTATGCGTGAAATAGTGCTTCATGGACACCTCTGCAGGGGCCATTTTAGACAGACAAACCAAACATCAAACCACCCTTCATTCCTTCTGTTTGTTAAGTGTTTCCTGGTGCTAGACCACTCTCTGAACCCAGGTTCAGGAGGGACCCCGAAGCTTCTGTACAGCTCTGTGGGATCAGTGAATTCAAGTAAGCCTGCCTTCTGTTGCCCCACACTAGAAAGCAGGTCTGAATCAGATTCAGTGACAGCTGTCTCCCTATCAGGTCCTTCCACCTCTCTCCAGGCTGGGACAGGTTATCAGGTATCCATTTCCTACTCTACATTGTTTCAAAGCTTCCCTCGTGTGTAACTAATACTTTTACATCCTTCGGTTTCTCCCATAGACAGTTCCCTCGAGATATCTTTGAAAGAGACCATCTCGGGTTAAAATGAATTCTTCTTTCAAGCTTTTTACCAAAAGGAGCAAAAAAGAATCAGATGGCGAATTCCATAGGTTTCCCTGATGATGTCACTCTAATTCCGAAATGCTATGAGGATTCTGCTAAGTCCTGCAGGTGTGGCATACTACCTCCGAAGTAGAAGTATCTAGAGTTATCTTCCAGGGGCCGTTATGCTCATCTGCATTAAATTTTAATGGAAAGTAGACAGATGATGAATGTCATCGGAACATATCATCCCCCCTCTCTTTGTCATCTTCCTTGAAAACACTGAAAACACACTTTCTATGTAGAAAACAAAGCCCATTGTGTCCGTTAGCACCCGTTCTCTGTAACACATACCTGCCAAAGATACATTAGCTTATAAGATGGTGGCTGGGCCCTGTGACCTTAGGGAAGCAGTAGATCATGGTGGCAGAGTTTGCTGACCTTGCACCAGCCAAGAAAAGAAGAGAGATCAGGGACCTGATATCCCCTTCAGAATCCTAATGTCCTTCCTCTAGGTCCCACCTCCTAATGGTGTCCCAACTGTTGATAGGACCATGAATGGCAGCCAATTCATTAGTACATGGGGCTCTAGGTGACATTTGAGGCCTAACCTATAACAGCCATATACCCAGTGGTCTATGAGATGCTTAGAGAAATACTGAAGGTGCTTCATAAAAGCAGCTCTTGACCCCAGAGAATGAAACAGAAGGCTGAGAGTTTCACAGTGAAAATATATTTTACAAATGTATGGTGGAAATCCATTGACACGGTGTACAGTTATGAGAGAAGCAGACAAAAAAAGAATAAAAAAATTCTATCAACAAATAAGAGACTTGGTCCAAAATGCTGACACAGAAAGTTTGAAGAATCCTCTAAAAGCTGCCTGCGGATTTCTATAAAGTTCTAGCACATCCCAGAAACTAGAGTTAGATAACCTTCCCATGAGATCCATAAATTATTAAGAGACGGGGAAGAACTGCCAAGTTTCCAAAAGCTACACATTTTTCTCAACTTTATCTGCAATTCTGGTCACACCATGAGGCTAGATAGAAAATACAAACTAACTTATCGGTGATGTTACAGTTGTCTGGACATGCCATGAAGAATAGTCTAGATTGGAGTAACTGAGGTCGGGAGACCTACTTTAACCTGTGGGCACACCATTTTATAGGCCTGACTTGGACTTCATTAAAAGGCTGACCCCCTGCATTCATCAGTCTCTGCTTCCTCCCTGTGGACTGAATGTGATCCCCCTGCCTCAAGCTCCTGCTGCTATCTGTCCCCCAACATGAGGGATGGTCACTTTAAACTTTAAGCAGAAATAAACATTTCCTTCCTGAAGCTGCTTCTTGCCAGGTATCTGGTCCCTGCAATTAGAAAATAACTGATACACTTCCTCGTCTCTACAGAACTTACTTTGATGTCACATTATTGAGTTGATAAGTCTATCTGTTGGATAAATATAAGCAAATGAGCATAAAACTACTTGAACATCATACTAAAAATCTCCTATGTGTCATCAAAGTAGTGAGTCAGCAGTCCTAGGAAGTGAAAAATCCTGAGAGAACATCACAGGAGAGATACTAGGTTCTTTTGTGTGTATGTGTGTGTGAGTCAGAGTCTCAGAGTCTCATGTAGCCAGGCTGGCCTCGTACGAGCTCAATATGTAACCAAGGGCAACCCTGACTTCTGATCCTCCGGCTTTCATCTCCCTGCACTGGGATTACAGGTGCACACCACCACACAGGTTTCATGCTCAGGACTGAGCCAGAGCTTTTGCATACAGGACAAGTACTTTCCCAAATGAGCCCCATCTCCATTCATAAACTAATTTTTCAAAAAGAGGAAGGACTCAGCAGAGCTATTTGGAATTGTTGTACTCAACTCCTCGTTGCTTGGACAAACATCCAACCAGAAGCAGTTTATGGGAGAAAGGGTTTATTTCAGGCTTACAGAGTCCAGGGGAACACCATCAATCCATAGATACAAGCAGAGAAGATCACCAAACAGCCAACAACCCCAGCAAGCACATACCACCAGAGCCCAAAACCCTTCTTTACAAACCTTAGGGCTGGACATAAGATCCACCCCTAGTGACATACCTCTTCCCCAGAAGGGCTCCACCCACAAAGACTCAGATTTCAAACCTTAGTCTATGGGGCCACTTATTCAAACCACCACAGGAATCCTCCCCCTCTGCTTCTTTCAGTCTCAAATACAAGCACTCCAGACCCTAATGCTGTACCTCACTTCTAACAAAACCTCTTTCAGGAAAGTATTAGCTATCTGAGAGCATGCATGCATGTCAACATGAATTCACTTCATTGTCCTTTTCCCAGATGTCTTGGTGAGATTTAGCTTGAATGATTCCCTTTTGCTTTGTAGTCAGATTTTTCCCCCTTGGTGATGTCTATGGGTCTCAGCCCTACAGCTGGCCAGGATGCCTGAATGAGGAGCCCTTGATTCGTGCATTAATCAGTGATGTGTTTGAAAGGATAAGAAGCTAACGGTTAGCTGTTCTATACTGTTTTGTTTTCTAAAGTAGTCTCATATATCCCAGGCTGGCCTCTCACTCACAGTGAGCATGCGGGAATTCCAGGTGAGTGCTGGGGTTATGAGAGCAGATCACATGCCCAGTTTATTCAGTGCTAGAGGTCAAGTCTAGGGTAACCACTCTAGCAACTGAGCTACATCCCCAGCCTTGAGCTGGGCATCTTTAAAAGACAAGGCAGAATCTGTTCCCATGAGATGCTTTGCCTACATGATTGTGTCCCATTATATCTACAACACAGGTCTGTAATGTGAACTGAAGTCCCTCCCCCCCAAAAAAGTTGCACCTGTGTTAAAGGTTTTATGAGGCTGACAAACTAGAACTTCTGGGCTTGTGGATACAGGCATGTTGCAGATCCAAGGCCCTCGAGGGACATTAACACCTTTAACCAGTGAGATGCCATTGAATGCCCATCTCAGTGTTTTACCTAACACCCTTGTGTCTGTCAAGTGATCTTTGTGGACTGTACTAACAGACCCCTAGCTCCCACCAACCCCAAAGCTAATGATACCATCAAATCTCATCTAAAGCCTACAGCAGAGATTCCCCTGCTTTACTATGGCCTGCCTGCCTGATGCTTCCCACCAAAATATTTGAAATATGTCTTGATTTATGACTTTGTTTTGTTACTATAAAAACATCATGAACTAATACCACATTGGAACACAAAATTTGGGGTAACCTGAATCTGTATTCTTGGGCCATGGATATTCACATTTGGTTTCAGAATAAACTATCTCTACTCTCTTTGAGATGAGTCTTGTGTTTTTGTGTTGATTTTTAACTACCTATTTAATTACTTCAAACAATACTGCAAAGTGTCACTTCTCATCTGGCAAGTCTCACGAGAGAGAAACCACATTGGGTTCCACTCAGCTGGCTCCATGGGACAGTGGTCTAATGCCTAAGCCCACAGCCAGTCTGCACCTCCAGGATCTATCCCACGACCCCACAGGCTCCTGCTGATCTCCACTAATAGGGAGACCACCTCTCCTCTAACCAATCAAGACATGGTTTCCATGTGGACCCTGTCAGGATGATATTTATTTATTTATTTATTTATTTATTTATTTATTTATTTATTTATTTATTTATTTGCAAGGAGAGAGAGAGAGAATGTGTGTGTATGTGTGTATGTGTGTGTGTGTGCAAGAGTGAGCACTGGTACACTGGTACACCGGGGCCTCTTGCCACTGGCTTTACAAGGGTTCTGCAAACCCCAGCAGTCAGGCTTTGCAAGCAAGTGCTTTTTACAACCGAGTCATCTCTCCAGCCCTCACTCGGTCTTTATCATTGGCAAACCCAGAAGCTGACTGAGAGTTGAGAAATTGATGCTACTTGTGTTTTCGATATGCTCTGTGAGATTAGGTTTTCGAGGAAAGACTTGTGTATTTAAGGGAAGAACATGATGCCTTTTGGTGGCCATGTAAGCCTGACTTCCCGAGTTCTGAACCCACTTAAAGCCAGATGCTGCAGCACTGTCTACAGCGGAAGGAAGGTGAACAGGAGCCCGACATTTGTGGCAAGGAACAAGAAACTCTGCCTCAAACCAAGTGGAAGGCAAGGACCAACACTCAAAGTATCCTCTGATCCACACATGTCCCCGTGGCTCATGTGCACACATGCACACACATCATAAACAACAACAAAAAGCTTCCTTTAATCCCAGCACTCGGGAGGCAGAGGTAAGAGGATCACCATGAGTTCAAGGCCACCCTAAGACTACATAGCGAATTCCAGGTCTGCTCATGCTAGAGCAAGACCCTACCTCAAAAAAACAAAAACAAAATGCATCATGAAAATTATAGAATGATAGTTCTTCTCTTACTAAAGGAATTCTTGACACAAAGAGTTAAGGTAATATTTTGAGGATTCTGAGAACCATGTCCATAATTCATGAAGTCATTCATCAGGTGCAAAATTACTCATGAGGAGAGACATCTCTGAAGCTACACTGAAGCTTTACTCCCCTCACACAGCAATGCAGTAGAGGAGCGATTCTTCAAGCCTGACATAACCATCAGCCATCATGGAGCAAAGGTTTGCTGTGGAGATCTACTGAAGACCTGGCAGCAAAATAATGTGAGACAAGCCAGGGGCAGCTAGATCTATGGGGCTAACATTTCCTCTTTGAAGGGGAGAGGAAGGGTCTTCAGACCCCTCTAAAAATTCCAGCAACTGTTCCTTCCTGCCTCTCTGTCAGAGGGTGGATGCAGTATATAGGGGAAGATTGATCCAGCCAGGTCCAGTTTCCTGAGGCTCCACCCAGGCTGGGGTAGGACTTTTCAATGATGTTAACTGCTTTTGAATCCCCCATTCTGCTGGAAGTAACCCCAGAAAACTCATTGGTCAGTGAACTTAAGTTCCCAGAAAGAAAATAAGTGAATAGAAACAGAGGAAATGATCCAGAAGTTAAAGGTGCTTGCTTGCAAAGCCTGCTGGCCTGGATTCCATCCTCTACTACCCACAGAAAGCCAGATGAGTATGTGTCTGGATTTAGTTTGCAGTAGCAAGAGGCTCTGGCACACCCATACTCTTGCATTCTCTTTCAAGTAAATAAATCAAAGTAATTTTAAAATAAATATATAAGTAGCAGCACCTGCAAGGCCAAATGACTAAACTGTGTGATTATGGAGAGTTAAATGTTGCAGACCAAAGCCAAATTCTCTTGAGGTTTTTTTTGGTCCCTTTGTTGAAAGCCATTCCTTATCCATTTCTGTGCCTGACCTAACATCCTCGTGACAATCAAAACCTTTAAGATATATTTGTAACAAACCACTAGCTTCCGCCAAGACTGTCATCACATAGCACCTGAGACCTATGGTAAAGACATCTCCACTCAGCTGCAACCCACTTTCCTGATGTTTTATCAGCTGAGCTACACCCCAGCTCACCCTCTAGAGCTCATATTTTATAGATGAAGGAGCCAAGACACACAGACTCACGTACTGTCGCAGAGCTAATAAGGGTCAAAGCAAAGGTTAAGCCCCATTCCTTAATAACTGCTCAGCTGCCTCTCTGGCAGGTTCTGGTGGAAAGCAAAGAGATTTGGTATAAGTGCTGACAGAGAGGTGATCTTGATCTCCGATGTGTACATTGTTGTTACTCTTTCAGTTCAACATTTCAGGAAATTTATAATCCCATCACCTCATGGCTCATTATTTTGTGGATTTCAGTATTACATGAATCAAATAAAAACCTCTAACTGCATTGAGACACTAGCCAGTAAGGAAAGAATCTGATGTACATGGGACAGCAGTGTCCCCTCCACACTTTGGAGAAGGGACATATTCTAAAATGCTCAGTGGCTGCCTAAAGTTATAAATCATACTGTTGTTTTGAAATGCTGGGAATATATATCCTATGTGTTTAGATGAAATCATATGCACTTATGATAAAGTCTAACATATGAATCACACAGAGATTAGCAGCAATAACTAATAATATAGTAGGAGAATTATGGGAGTGGAGGATTGCTTAGCTGGTAAAGTGCATGCCGTGAAAGCATGAAGATCCAATGTGAAAATGCTGCACATGGTGGTGCATACCTGTAATCCAGCACAGGGGAGAGAGAGAGGCAGGATGATCCCTGGGGGTCATCGGCTAGCTTGTTAGCACACTTGGTGAGTTCCAGGCTAGTGAGGACCCCTGTCTCCAAGAAGGGAGATGGAAACCATCACTCCCACAGCTGATCCCATTTGAACATGGCCTACTTAAAAGTATCAGATTCAACAGGCTCGGAGCCCATCAAAGAAGTTTTCTTTCCCAAAAGTTAAGGCGTTTCAGCCAAGTTCAATGTCTGGAGAAACAGCTTTAAAAAGAAACGGAGTTAATAAGAGAAGACACTCACATGTAGCCTTAATGTTGAGGAAAGAATGACAATCAAAAGACTGACTGACTCTTGCTGGGCACGTTGGCCCATGCCTTTCCTTAATCCCAGCACTTGGGAGGAAGGTGTAGGTGGGTCACCATGGGTTGGAGGCCACCCTGAGACTACATAATGAGTTCCCTGAGATACAGCAAGACCTGACCTTGATAAACCGAAATAAATAAATAAATAAACTGATTTGGAGAGTGGAGAGTGGGACCCTAGCAGCTGGAGCATTTGGGCTGAGGACCCATTCAGTGATATCTGTATGGATATCCAGAATAATACTTCCTAGAAAAGATTATGGTCACCATATTTATTGGTAGGTAAGGGGTTCTGTTCATGAGAGATACAAAGCTACTCACCATGTTAAGGAGATACAAGGTCACAAAATTATATAATATATGTCATTTGGAGTCCAGGGTATTAGAATACATAAATCTGTGTACCAAAAGAGAAAATACCACATATTTTAAGAATAAAAGGAGTAATGTTTCCTGTACCTTCATTCACATGCACTTACACAATAATTGATTTTTTTTTTTGCTTAAAATATACATAACAAGCTGGGCATGGTGGTGCATGCCTTTAATCCCAGCACTCGGGAGCATAGGTAGGAGGATTGCCATGAGTTCAAGGCCACCCTGAGACTACATAGTGAATTCCAGGTCAGCCTGGACTAGAATGAGACCCTACCTCAAAAAAATAAAATACATAACAAGCCAGGTGTGGTGATGTGGTGGTGGTAATCCCAGCACTCTGGAGGCAGAGGTAGAGGAAGACTATGAGTTCAAGGCCAAGCTGGAACTACAGAATGAGTTCCAGGTCACCTGGACTAGAGAGAGACCCTAATTCACAAACAAACATACTATACACAACAAACATTTCAGTAGTTTATCTATAAATAAACACATTCATAAATTTGTATTTTTTGTTTATTCAACAAATATTTATATTTTCTCCCAAAAAATAAGCCTATAAGGCAGACTTCACATCAGAAAGTGGGTTTCCTGAAGAAAACCCATTTGAAAATCAGTTGTTTTGATTTAGCTCAGAGGGTAGAGTGTTGATACACAAAGCCCCAGAACTACAGACACTGTAATCTCAGCACTTGAGAGACAGAAGTAGGAGGACCAAAAGTTCAAGGTAACCTTGGCAATGAGAGAGAGGAGAGAGAGAAGAGAGAGAGAGAGAGCTAAGAGAGAGTGGAATGAGGAGAGAGAGAGAGAGAGAGAGAGAGAGAGAGAGAGAGAGAACAAAACATGTGCTCGTTACAAGAATAAAATAGTTTTCAGAGACATTATGGCTCTGTAGTCGTGAGCTTTCCAGGCCAGGTAGTAAAGGCCTTTATATTTTCTCAAAAAAAAAAATGTGATTCATTTTTAAAAGCATCATATAAGCACAGATTCTAATTTAATTATTTTTAAAAAATGGAGTTTTGACTTTGGAAAAGCAATACAAATGCAAGGGAACCAAGGTTCAAATTATGTGCCCATTAGAAGAGCAAATTTGTGTATAAAATCACTTGACTCTAAAATTTATCCCATTACCTTCTCAATACCACTTTGAGACTATTGCATTGAAAATTAAACCAGAGAGAGAGAGAGAGAGAGAGAGAGAGAGAGAGAGAGAGAGAGAGAGAAAGAGAGAGTTATCCATACTCAGGTAGAAAGCAAGGATGACAATCCCATTATCCACTAGTAAGAACACTCCTTCCATAATACCAAACTTACTCCTGGATCCACTGACTCCTTTGTAGTATACTTACTCAGTGTGAGGAAAGTTTTGCCCATCTTCTGGTAAGTTCATTTCCCCTCCCTGACACAGATACATGGGTACTGTGTGACAGGGCAGGTGTCACCTCTCCCTTCCCTGAAGAGTAGATCATCACACACCTAGCTGCTTCTTCCAGAAACCTGCAGCCTTCTGTTGTGGGTGTCTGCTCTTGGAAAGAGAAATCTTGAAGTTCAAAGACTCACAGTTCAAAGGTTTCACAGGTCTGAACACCTTTCCTGAAGACAGCGTGATGGTTAGTTGCAGTTATCAGTTTAACAAAATTTAGAAACAGGATGGAGACAAACCTCAGGAATGTCGAGGAAGGATTTTCTAGATCGGATTCGTTGAGGTAGGGAGACACACCTTAATTGTGGGTGGCACCATTTCACAACCTGGGGTCCCACAATGGATGACAGGGAGAGAGCAAGCTGAGCACCAGAATTCATCTGTCTCTGCTTTCTGACTGTGGCTGTGACAGGACTAGCTGCCACAAGCTCCTGCCACCATGCCTTCCCCACCATGATGGACAGTACCCCCAAACTCAGCTAAAATGCACCCTTCTTCTTTAAACTGCTTCCTGATTCTACACCCCACTGAATCCTCCATTTCTGGCTGTTTGCATTGACCCATAAAGCAGGCCATATAGTCCAGAGAGACTATAAGTTTGAGAGAATAGAGAAAGCCTCCTTCCTGCTCAAATCTGGTCATTATGTCCCCTTCCCATACTCCACAGACCTCTCCAGTCCTCTCAGTGTAATGATCAGAAAGAAATACCAAGAGACAAGAAGGCCAGGTACTGACTGCATGCATAGGGCTAATGAACGCTACAAGCAACTCCCACCTCCTCCATCCATAGGAAGAACATCAAAGTCTCCAGGCTTTGATGGGCTGGCACTTGTGATGAACTTAAAGGAATAAGACTTCACCTGCTCTCCAGGGCCCATCTTTACAATCCTCTCCTACTAGGGTCTTTTGACATTTCTAGAAAATACTTTGGAAATGAGAGTGAAAAGATGTGATTGAGTCCAAAGCTTTGGCTGAGTAAACACACTGACACTTCAGCCAAGGCTTCCGTTTCGCCTTGCTTCCTGCTGTGCCCTGGAATATTAGAGCCAGTCTCTCCAAATAACTGGGCTTCTGGTCTGATTCAGTAATATCAGCAGCAGAAATCAGCTTATCTCTTGAACTGTCAACTTGATGCCCTCCCCAGAGCCTGAGCTGACCACAGGGAAGCCACTGTTATAGAGAAGTGTGGTTTGTTCACTGCAAAACCACAGCTCTCTGTTGCTCTGGGAAAATAGAAGAATCTGGTTGCATCCTACTTCAGGTCTATGGAGAAGGCGGCTGAGGTTTTGAGTCATGGTTCCATTCTGGAGTGCCCCTTCAAAGCTCCTGTGTGGGCTTGGTAGATGACCCAGTGGGAAATGCGCTGGCCACATCGGCATGAGGATTTGAGTTCAGATCCCTGGAGCCCATGTAAAGCTGGATGTGGTAGTGTGCATCCATAATCCCAGCCCTCCTAAGACCACAGAGGAGGAGGAAGAAGAGGCAGGAAAATCCTAGAAGCTCCTGGACCAGCTAGCTTGGTGCACACAGCAGCCAACAGCAGACCCTGCTTTAAACCAAGTAGAAGGCGAAGACCAACACCCAAGGCTGTCTGTCTTCTGATCTTCATATACTCGTGCCTGTACTCACATATATCCATATATCCCTCAGGCATGCACACATATACACACCAAAGGAGAATTTTCAATAAGCTCCTATGTGACAGCATAGTCCCCTGTGCACTACAGTTCAAGGTGAGGAATTGAGACATGACAGGATCACGCCCACTTCTAGCCTCGTGGATGTGCTAACCCACCATTGACCTATAACTTAGTGGGTGGAGCCTGGTGGGAGAAGGTAAGTCACTGAGATCATGTCCCTGAAGGAATTTTGTTCCCACCCTGTCCCTCTTCCCTTCCTGACCCTTCTGAGGTGAGCAGCTTTGCTCTGTCACACCCTCTGTGCCGTGATGTTTTGCCTCACCACAGGTGTGTTCTAAGTGACATGGACCAAAGCCTCTGAGTCCAAGAGCCAAAATAAATCATTGCTTTGCTCTCTTGACTTGATTTTCTTAGGTATTTTTTTCACTGTGAAGGAAAGCGGACACATCTTGTCAAAAAGTTGCAACCCTGCACCTACCATTTTCTCTGAGCTAATATGCCCAAGTTATCACTCAGTATTTTGGAAAGAAAATATAGATGACACTATGGTCTACAAAACGAGATGCTTCCAGACAGAAGCAAGAAGCCTCGATTCTTGTCACAACTTCACACATAAAGAAAATCCCAGACCAGAAGGAAGAAGGAGTCCTGGCTAATCTTTCTCCCAGCACATAGGGTGAGGGGAAGGCATGCAGACGTTCACATGTGAAGCCAGAGGACAACCTTGGGTGTCATTCATCAAGAACCAACAACCTCTTTCTGAAACAGTTTTGCATTGGTCAGAAACTCACCAATTAGGCTATACGGTCACCCAGCAAGCCTCAGGTATTAGCCTGTCTCCACTTCCCTGGCGCTGGGATTACAGGAGAACACCCCCTGCAGGACTCCTAGAAGCCATCAGATACACTCATGCAAGGCAGAGCTTTCTGATCTTGCCCTTGTCACTGATGTTCTGACTTCTGGTCAGCCAGGTATAGGCTACCACACCAGCTCCACAGCCTCAGGGCCCACCTTGCAACTCTGCCCAAGGTCAGAGTGGACAGGACACAGACAGAGGGTCCTGTGACTTTTGGTGCCGTGTGGCCCAGGTGTCCCTGTGCTCAGCACTGTCACCGCATGCCTGGCTTAGCCTTTGCGTGGACCCAGTTCTCCTAGGATTGCTGGTGGAGCACCAACAGCCTTCCCCAACTTTCTCCTCTTTCTAGCACCTTCTTCCAACTCAGCCACCCTCTCTCTAACTCACATTGCTCTAACGGCACAGAGTTCTAGCCCAGAAACTTTGATTTCTCCAATTACAGAACAACAAGAATGGGAGGTCACTATTTCTTAATAACTGTCCCTCCCCAGTGATGTTGTCAGAGGCTGGAACAAAGCGAAGGGCCTGGGGCCCTCACTGTCAGAGTGGATGGGACAGCGCCACACTTAGTGGGCAATGCGCGCATGCGCACACCCTGCAGCCCACCCTGCAGCCAGATCACCTCAGCTGGGTGGGAGACAGGCCTGGAGCAAAGCTGCAGGCAGAACAAAGACAAGCACTCACTTTCCTCCTGCTCTCTGCCGCCCCTCATGTCTTCTCGCCATGCGGTGCTGTCATTGTGCCCAAAGGTAAAAATAGCTCCACTTTCAAGTTTCACCTCAATAAATTAGGACAAGGGTTAGAGGCCAAGGTTCTGGTGGAGGGATCCTCTCTGGCAACAATGGGATGGCCCCTGAGACCACAGGGAGGTCAGTCGTGGGGGATGGGGAGCAACATGGCTAATTTGCCTGTGCTCAGTTCATCTGGCTGACAGCCCCGCCCACCTGCGGATCAGGGGGAGTTCCTCCATAGCCAGGGATCTTTGAAAATTGAATATGTTCAACAGAATCTATTTATCTTTGTGAGGAAATGAATATAATTGCCTTCAATGTTAAAAAGGAAATGTTCAAGTCTGCACAGTTGCATATGGTTAAGGCAAGATGTCATGGGGAGGGGAAGTCTTTGGTGCATCCAGAGCAGAACTCTTGCCAATGACATTAGGTAATTACGGATGGAAGGGTAACTCTCCTTCAATTCCAGCCGAAGTCCAGTACTGCCCGCCCGTTAGTGTAGCAGACCATGCCCACGTGAGACACAGCTCATTTGACAGACATGGACACAGTATGCATTATTCACAGTGGCCTCTTCAAAAGGAATTCCATAAATTATAGGCTCTCTGAAACTGCAAGTCTCTGAGCCAGAGGTGAAGGCCAGGGGTGAGCAGCTCCTACATTGTTCCTGGCTAATTTGCCTTTTACAGGAGGCCACATCTGACGTCTCTGGAAGAGGGTTCTCTGTGCTCCTCTGTGTACTGCCATTGGCTTTCCTAGTGGTGATGGGATCTTGTCCTTGGGGCTTTGGAGGAGACCAGTGGCCAGTTTACAACCCAGAGAGTCTACCTTGATCTGAGGGTGCAGACAAGAGTAGTCTGCAGCCTGCATTTTAAAACTGCTACTGTTTGCCACAAATTCCTAAGAGAGTTGCACTTTTTTTTGAAGATGGTCTCATGTAGCCCAGGCTAGCCTTGAACTCAGTATGTAGCTGAGGATGGTTCTGAACTTCTGATTATCCTGCCTGAGCGCTGGGATTACAGAGACAAGTTACCGCTCTGCCACTCCAGGTTTATGCAGTGCTGAAAAATCAAACCAGAACCTCATGCTTTCTAGGTAAACAATCCACCATCTGAGCTGTAGCCCTACCCCGTCCTTCATTTGATTAGCATATCTTATAGTTCAATGTGCTACTATTAAATTTTGTCTATTCATCCAGCTGAAAGATACATTTCAAGGGTTTTACAGACACATTTTTAGATGTGACCAAAGCTCTACCAGGCTGTCATGGCAAATTGGGAATTGGCTGCAGGCTTATCTCAGGGTTCCTCCTCTGTGTATGGATGGACACCTGTTATTCTTTCCCCATCAGCCAGGAATGAACTCTGACCTCAGGGATTGCCTCCAGCCCTGCACTGGAGCCTTAAATGTCGATGGAGTCTTGTTCCTCTAGGTCCTGAGTGTGATATCCATCTCAGACACGACACTCCTTCCTCCCTAGCTGGCTCAAAGTCCCCACCCCATATGCTTCCTGACCTGTTTCTCAGCATCCTCCAGTGACAGATGTAAGGACAGGACATGATGGAGACACACGATGACTAATGAGCTAGTCCTTATGAGGTAACTGAAAACACAAAGGCCCCGAGAAGCCCAGCAATGAAGCACTTTTCTGAAGGGGCATAGAGCTGAGTCATGTGGGTCCCACAGACACACACAATGTCTAACTTTAGATGTCAATGTTGCAGGTTATGGGGCCCAGGTGATTGGTCAAACACCAGCCCAGATGTTGCCATGAGGGCATTTTTTTAGATGCAATTGACATTCATATTAGTAGACTTTGAGTAAGGCTGATATGGCTCCCCAGGATGTTAGTGGTGCTCATGCAATTGGTTGAAGAAGATTTCAAGAGAAAAACTGAGGTTCCCCCAAGGAGGAAGGGATTCTACCTCCAAGACTGCCTTTGGAGTCGAGCTGCAAAGGCACTTTTGTTCACTGTATTGTCTGCTGGCCATTTTCATAATAACACTAAGACATTTGTTCTTATCACTCCATTGACACAGTGAGTGAGTGTAGACTCTGTTGCAAAGGTAAGTGGACAGCAGACACCATCACGGGAGCCAGGGTTGACACAGGCTGGATGGACAGTCATTTGTTAATTCAACCAAGAATGGCCTTGATGTGATAAAGTAAGTTTATTGATTTCATTAAACCTCAACTTTTGAGTGCAAGCGTTTATTTCTCTCCAATAATGTGAGAACACAGGGAGAATGCACGAAGAGTTTTGCTAGATGCTTGAAGATTTGCTAAATCCTTTACAGGATACTTTTCCCATCATTCCAATTACAAATTGGACTAACCACATTTTTCACAGAATACTTTTTTCTATGTCAAAGGACTGTTGAATGAAAAGCCATTCAGCTTGCATATATGTCAAGCTTTACTCTCTACAGTGAATGTTCTGACTCTCACACTTCCAGGGAAAAGGAAACAGAACTTGTTGCCAATAATAAAACTGGAATTTTCAAGTTCAAAACTGAACTATTGGGAAATGTGTGTTGGCTCCAGGAGTTCGACAGCTTCCCATTCTTTAGGGGCTTTCCTAATGAGGTGGGGGGATAACACTGCTCAATGTGTCTCTCATTGTACTTTAATGAGATGTATATGTGCTAGGAAGATCTCACTCCTCACGCGGTGGGAAGCCTGTCCTCTCTGACAATGGACTAATCAGCGGGGTTTGACAGAGCAGAGCAGGAAAGTATATTCACACTGTTTCAGACTCGATATTGCACTCACTTTAAGACATTACTTCTTGCTGAATTGTAGCATATTATCAAAGAAACAATTCACAATGCCCTGAAAGTGTATTTTAACATAGCTCTTCTTTCTAACCCATTGTGTGAAGCAAGATAGTGTACAGATATTGTATGGTAAGTTCAACTAAGACAACATATTGCAACAGTTTGAACTTTTCCTGGGGGAACATAAGCAAACGTTTGCTTTCTAAGACAGGGCACCAATGACTGAACAAAGTACAATTCCACCTTGGGGAACCAATGAGTTTACTGAGCATGGGTGAGGGGTGACTTGTATGTGTATGAGTGACCCACAGATAGTCACATCACCAGAAAGCCCCACTCCAGCATGGGTGGTGCCCACCCATAGCTGCACGGACAGACAGAGTACACCCTTTAGTTGACCTTCCACACACAATATACTCTGGAGACCCTTACACCATACACAGCTGGGGCACAATGACATACAGCTGGCAGGGAGGTAAAGAAGTGGCTGAGAGCTCAAGCTCTGATGACCCTGGACACTGCATTGTTCTACGAGGTTCTATGAGTTCCATAGCCCAGTCATGAGGCTCACTTGCTGTTGCAGTCAGCTTTCTTGTTGCTGCGCAGAAAGAACCCAAACAAAAGCGGCTTGTGGAGGAATGGGTTTATTTGGCTTATGGACTCGAGGGGAGACTCCATTCTGGCAGGGAAAACGATGGCATGAGCAGAGGGCTGGACATCACCTCTGCCACAGCACTGCAAACAGCGGCAGGAAGGTATGCCAAACTCTGGCAAGGGGAAGCTGGCTTATAACCCCCATAAGCCCGCCCCAACAACACAGCTCTAGTGAGGTTCTAATTCCCGAATTGCCATCAGCTGAGGATCGATCTATCAGAACACATTCAATTGTTTGTGGGGGACACCTGGATCAAACCATGACACTTGCTATTGTCCTAGATGTTCTGATGAAAATGACCAGGTTGTTATGCTCAGAGAACAGGTTTCTACAATACAAAATCCAGCTGTCTTTTTGTTTGGTTAAAGAAGAGGTGGAAAGAATGTAAGAGCCAAAGGAAAGGTAGGGCTCCCTACAGTACAATCTTTCAGACCCAAAAGGGCCTTGATATCCATGACCTTACAGTGCCTGACACTGTCTACACAAGACTTTCACAATAGGACAAGATGATGACATCAAAACAAAAAAGAGATTAATTTGATGGGGGAGGGGAGTATTGATTTGAGAGGGGGGAATAGGGTTGGGGGAGGGGATTATGGTTTATTGTCATTTCTTATGGAAACTGACAATAAAAAGTTTAAGAAAAGAGCTTTAAAATTATACAATGCATGTCACTAATGTTTTATTAACATATTTAGAAAAAATATTTTTCCCTAAAATATAGGCCAAATGTTTTAATTGCTAATCTATAGGTCTCCATATAAATTATACACCTACACAGAAAACATTTATCAAAAGGGACCCAGGAGCCATGACGTTTGAGCACTTCTTACCTAGGTGCTCACACTGAACAGGAGCTGGACTTGGAGATGCCATGGAAGCATTCTGCTTGACTCATGTTCCTCTGAAATTCAGCCCTCAGCTACCTACCATGGTTCTCATCACCCGTTCAACCTTGTCCTATCTGAGGCAAAATCATGTCTGAGGAGGCTTTTCTGAGAACCACAAGTCATGCATATGCCCTGCCATGGTGTCACTGTTTGTCCCTAGCCTCACGTCACAGCTCTGGTCATTGAATGGGAATGTGTCATCACATAGATGTGACTGTGTGGCCTTTGAAAGCAAGGACTCTGCACAATGCTTCCTCATCTTCCCAAGGTGGGCATGATCTTGCCCATTTTTATTTCAATGAGATTATTCAGTTTGAAAGTGAGATGAGATTGTGTGTGTGATATGCACGCATGTTTGCATACATGTTTACACATGTGTGGCACTGGTGCACACGTACCTGGGTTCATGTACATATGGAGGCCACCTGATGCTACACTGGTGGGCATTTTCCTCGTGATGATGTCAGGTATCTTCCTGGATTGTTATTCACATTATTTACTGAGGTCTCTTACTTGAACCCGGAGCTCACCAATCTGGCTAGCCAGTTCACCCTAGGATCCTGTCTCCACTTTCCGAGAATTGGGATTGCATGCATGTACATGTATGCTGGGGATCCAAACTCAATCCCACATCCTTGCAGAGAAAGCACTTTGCAGACTGAACCATCTCCCCAGCCTGAACATGAGATTTTTTTCCACACAGCTTCCTTTGTGGAAAATCGCCCTCGCTGTGGTCTTACATGTCCTTCTTGGTGTAAAAGGAAGATCTTGTGCACAGCAGTCTTTAGTCTGCTGATAGGACTTTTCTTAAAGTGGCTGATGTATAGCGTAACAAACACTAAATCTGAATTGACACGCTATTTTAAGAGCTGTTTATTAGTGCACTGGCTGGTGAAAGAGCCAAGCAGCCTTCAATCTTGTCCCCCAATTCAAAGTCATTATCTTGTCACAGCGCTCCTTGCTAACTGGGAGAAGGGGGGAAAGGAGTCTGAAAAAGCTGTTAAGAACAGTTAGGAAGAGAGTGAAAAAATCTTATCTTTTTTCTCCTTGCATAGGTCTAGTAGACTTGTGCTTCCAGGGAGCATTTGAAATTGAATTTCCATTAATAATGGACCAGAAGAGATACCTTGCATTCAGCACCTAATCAATCAGCTGGGATGGAGACAGGTGTGTGTGTGTGTGTGTGTGTGTGTGTGTGTGTGTGTGTGTGTGTGTTAACCAAACCAGATCAGCACTAAAGAAATTAGTCAGGCTCTCTAATGATGACCAGATTCAAGATGTAATCCATAGGGATGGTCTTAACTCTGAAGTTCACCAGTAAATAACTTGGCCTGAGCCTTACTAAGGACAAAGAGGTGATCTTGTGGAGCCTGCAGAGGGTGTAAGTGGTGCTTGTACACAGCCCAGCAAAGGAGTAAGATCCATGTCTCTCGAGAGAACAGGAGAGAACAAAGAGCATTAAAACAAATCTTTTGGGGGACTAGAAAGATGGCTCAATGATTAAGGAGCTGGCCTTCAAAGCCTAATGACCTGGGTTTGATTCCCAAGTACCCACATAAAGTCAAATGCAAAAAGTGGCATATGTGTATCGGTTCATTTACAGAGACTGGAGGCCCTATCTCACCCATCCTTTCTGTCTGTCTCTCTTCTCTCTATCTGCTTGCAAATAAATAAGTAAGTAAATAAATAAAACTGCATCTTGTGGGATGCTCAGATAGAAGAAAGAATTTACTAATACAAGAGGTGTTCAAAACTAGAATCAATGACTTCTGGCATGGTTTCGGCTTTGATTCCTCCTCTTTGGGGCTTTAAAACTCAGACTTCAGGGCAGGGGACACAGCTCAGTTGGTAGAGTGCTTGCCTCGCATGCACAGAACCCTGGCTGTGATCTCCATCACTGCATGAACTGGCTGTGGTGCTCATGCCTGTAATCTCAGCACTCAGAAGTGGGGACAGGACAGTCATCCTCAGCTACATGACAAGTTAGAGGCTAACAGGGTACATGAGACCCAGTCGATTAATTAATTGACATAATAAATCAGGCTTCTGGGCTACTTCTTCAACCAATGAATTAACAAGCAGCTCAGAAAATAACAGGTTATGATGGAACAAAAAGGGAAACTGGGTCCCTGCTGGCTGAGAGCCATGAGAGCTGCTGGAGGACAATGGTCACCCTCAGCACGAATAAGCAGGGAATCCTGCCGACTGCAAAATCAACCAGTGGCACAAGTACACACTTGTGCAACAGTGACAAGCAAACTATGCAGCTAACCAACAAAAATTGGACATGAGGCCCACTCAGGGAGCGAGAATTTATATCTGGTACTGGAAACTAAGTCAGAATCCCATGATCAGAAAACTCATAGACTTCAGAGAGAAGCCCCCACTGCTCTCGGGAGAACAAGAGTGGGCTTGCCCACCAAAGAGTCTCTCAAATAACTTTGCATACCTCCTTCAACCCAAGCTGCTCTCAGTTTTGGTTGGAGAATCTGTTCTATTTTACAGAAGGCAGAGGAAACAGAGGAGAACCAAAATCCATACATAGCACAAAAAGATAGCTGACTGCCCACCATGAGACATACCACCTCTACCACATCTGCTGAGGCCTGGTGGACACGGCAGAGGAAGTGGCAACATGAACACTGCTCTCACTGCTAGCTTGACAACCAGCTCCAGGGCATCGGTGACAGACATGGTGATCAGTCAAAACCTATCAAAGCAGAAATACAGAGGCTACAGAGAACTCAACACTCAATCAGACTGCCAACAGGCCTGCCATGGTTCAGGGAACATTGCAGAATAGGGGACAGAAAGATTATAAGAGCCACAGAGTGGGTAGGAGTACCCTGAGACACAGTCTCCTCCACACCCCCGGTACACCACACGGACTGACTGGGGCCTTCATGACCCCAGAGTGATTACCACAACCCCAGTGAGGAGGGTCCCAGGGAAAGGGGAGAGTAGGGGTGAGGGGATAAAAGAATAATATATATTATTATTATATAATTATATAATATATAATTAATATATAACTATATATTAATTAATATATATAATTAATAATATATGTAATTTTAAAAGAAAATAACATGTTATTTTAATTAACTAATTAATTAATAGCAGACTGATCTGGGTACCACTCTCAAATTCCAGCTCTTGTCCAGTAACCAGGTGAACAGAAAGAGCCAACAGATGGAACTGGAGTCAGTTAAAAACTTTCTCAGCCAAGTACAGAGCTCACATCCTGTCTCTGCTCTGCTTATCATCAAGTGTTTAAAACTGAAGAATAAATGGATGGACCCAGACAGTTGAAAACCCCACTCAACTAGCATTGATTAAGCAATAATTACTGACAAGTACTGGGTAAGTGAGAACACTGACCTGATACATGTGTGCCTACTGGCTGCTTTGTACATCTTAAAATCTGACATGCAAACAACTGTTGTGAAAAGCCAAATCCAGTCAGGATTAGACCTGGAAGAAGCAGCAGGCACTGGAGATGGAATGGAGGTGTCTGTTTGTATTTTGCTTTTTGGTTTTAATACAGGCTCTTATGTAACCCAGTTTGGTGGTTTGATTCAGGTGTCCCAGATTAATGTATGTGTTCTGAATGTTTGATCCCCAGCTGATGGCAGCTTTGGAATTGAAACCTTATTGGAGGTGTGTTGTTGGAGGTGGGCCTATAAGTGTTATAGCCAGCTTCCCCTTGACAATGTTCACCACACTCTCCTGCTGCTGTTGTCCGCCTGATATTGGCTAGGAGGTGATGTCCAGCCTCTGCTCATGCCATCATTTTCCCTGCCATCATGGAAATTCCTCTAGAATCTGTAAGCTAAAATAAACCATTTCCTCCACAAGCGGCTTTTGGTCAGGTTCTTTGTGCCAGCATTGTTCCGGAATTGGAACTCCAGAGATCCATCCCTGGTTAGAACTTGGAGGCTTGTCACTGGTTCAAGTTGTTGGACTTGGAGTTACAGAATTGGATGTTTTCCCTGTTTATTTAAATCTTGTATTGGTTCAATCTGTCTTTCAGTGCCCAGTGACATTTTTTTCAGTATGAATATTTATTCTGTGCCATTATGGTTTTTTGGGGAGGGTATTATGGCTCATTTGAAAGACCTTGAACTATGGGGATGTTTGAGATCTCATTGAGATTGATAAAAACTATGTCGACTTTTAGAGTTGGGCTGGGTGCATTAGAATTTATATCATATATATCAATTTGTGGGGGCCAGGGGTGGAATGTCATGGTTTGATTCAAATGTTCCCATAAACTTGTGTTCTTAATGCTTGATCCCCAGCTGATGGAAATTTTGGAATTGGAACCTTGTTGGAGCTGTGTTGTTGGGGGTGGGCTTGTGCATGCTCTAGCCAGCTTCCCCTTGCCAGTGTTTGGAATACTCTCCTCTTGCTGTTGTACACCTGACATTGGTTAGGAAGTAATATATAAGGCCAGGAAAAACCCTTTCCTCCACAAGATGCTTTTCTTTGGGTTCTTTCTGCCCGCAATGAGAAAACTGACTGCAATTTATGTAGTATAACAAATGCAGGAAAAAGTGGGTCATTGGATGTGCAATGCAGTTTTGTTTTTTGGACATGTCCATGGGCAATGTGAAGCAGGCTTGTTAAAAGCTCTATGTGCAGGGCCTGATGGAGCTATGAGGATGAACCACGGATTGTAGTGGAGACCCAGTGAAATGCTAGAACTATGGGATGGCTGCCAAGGAGAGCTGTCAACACTGAATGAAGTTTTCCAGGACTGTGAGTAGCTGAGATGAGAGGTAAAATTGGAACTCCAGAGACTTGTTTGTAACTGGTTAGAATTATCTGGACTTGGAATTAGAGTTTGATGTTTGACCTATTTGTTTCAAAACTTGTATTGGTTCAATCTGTCTTTGCTATGTCCACTGTCATCTTTTGCAATGTTGTCATGGTTTGATCCAGGTGCCCCCCACAAACAAATGAATGTGTTCTGATTGATCAATCCCCAGCTGATGGCAGTTCGGATATTAGAACCTCGCTAGAGCTGTGTTGTTTGGGGCGCGTTTATGGGGATTATAAACCAGTTTCCCCTTGCCAGTGTTTGGCACACCTTCCTGCCATTGTTTGCAGTGCTATGGTGGAGGTGATGTCCACCCCTCTGCTCATGCCATCATTTTCCCTGCCATGATGGAGTCTCTCCCCTCGAGTCTTTAAGCCTAATAAACCTCAACAAGCCACTTTTGCTTGGGCTCTTTCTGCGCAGCAACGGAGAAAGCTGACTGCAACAAATGTGAATGTTTATTTTGTGCCATTAAGTATTTTTGGTATTGTGGCAGTTAAAAGACCATAAACTGGGCTGGAGAGATGGAAAGATAGGGTACTTGCCTGTAAAGCCTGACAACCCAGGTTCAATGCCCCAGGACCCATGGAAAGCAAGATTCACAAAGTGGTGCATGCATCTGGAGTTTGTTTGCAGCGCCTAGAGGACCTGACACACATCCATCCCCCCCTCTCTCTGTCTCTGCATAAAAACAAACAAAAATAAACCACTAAAAAATACCATAAACTATGGGGATATTTGAACAGCATTGGGATTGATAGAAACTATGGGGACTTTTAAAGATGGACTGAATGTATTGCATTTTGCATCACAGATGGTCATAAGTTTATGGGGGCCAGGGGCTAAATGTGGTGGTTTGATTCACTTGTCCTCCATAAATTTATGTGTTCTGAATGTTTGATCCCCAGCTGATGGCAATTTTTGGATTGGAACCTTGTTGGAGGTGTATTGTTGGGGGCAAGTTTATGGGTGTTATAGCCAGCTTCCCCTTGCCAGTGTTTGGCTCACTCTCCTGATGCTCTTGTCCACCTGATGCTGGCCAAGAGGTGATGTCCAGCCTCTGCTCATGCCATGGTTTTCCCTCCCATCATACTTCCCCTCAACTCTGTAAGCCAAAATAAACCCATTCCTTCCATCAGCTGCCTTTGGTCAGGTACTTTTTTTCCAGCAACTGGAAGCTAACGGCAATATCCAGGGTGCTGTTGAACTTGATGAGTAGCCAAGGATGACTGCTGTCTCTACCTCTGGACTGCTGGGTTTACAGAAGTATCCCACCACACTCGGTGTAAGTGGTGCTCAGGATCAAGCCCAGGGCTTCCTGAATACTACTAGGCAAGCACTCTACCAAGTGAGTAACATCCCCGACTGAGATGATCTTTCTTTTTCCTCCATTGAAGCCTGTCAGGTACTAACAATAGTTGCCACAGTAAAGGAACCAATGGTTGAGACACTGCCAATTTTCTCTTGTGTTTCCACATGTGTCCCCTTCCTGTGACAACCTCAATCAGCGCTTCAACTTCAGTCCCCAAGATTGCAAAGATCTGAGGGTAGAGTATGGTAGACGTCGTGTGCTCCCCTCACCAGGTGGTTTGGAAAGCTACTATCTTCATAGAAAGTCAAGGTTCACCGAGTAATGCGCTTATACTCCCCAAAGTTTTTACAAAAAAAAAAACCTGGTGGAGAGTCAATCGTACTTTTGCAAACCAACAAATATGAAAATTTCTAATTAGCATATCATGAGGACATGCACCTCCCCTTCTTTGCCTCCCTCTGATCTCTTCCTAGCTGTAATTAAACCAGCTGAGGCTATTTATACCCTTTTCATGTTCCTTCCCCTCTTTCTGTCAGAACCAATCTGAAAGAAAAAAAAATAAAGTCTTAACATTACCTTGGATGAATCACACCAGGGTCTTATTTGAGCCTATGATTAAAACCAAGTTTAATCCACAGCAAATAATTAATCTAATCTAGCAGGCCTCCATGAGAAGCTACCACTGTAAGAGTTCTTTCCACACCTGACGGAAAAGCCAAAAAGAGTGTTCCCTTCAGCCACCTTCCTGTGGCTTCAAATGACCCTAAATATGTTAGAACCAGAAACAAACAAAAACAAAAATAATTTCAAAACCTCCTTGATGACACAAAGCCAGAGAAACTAGGCAGACACTATGCTGGAAATGTCTCATCATCAATCTGTCTACACCAATTCAGATGTGCAATATTAGCATTTAATTCAGAAAGTGGAGGCAGGAGTTGAACTCTGATTTTTCTGGATGACCCGGTTCCTGCCTTGTGCTGATTCTCCCAGAGTGGATGGGGTTCATACAGCCATGTGGTCTGGGGCTTGCCCAGTCCTCCTGCTATAGGTCAGAAATTTTTGCCCCTCCATACTCATGTCCAGGGAACAGCAGCTACTGAAAGGAAGGCTCATTTCTCATTTCTCCATTGATCCCCTTCATGTCAAATTGTACCAAATATTCTAAGTAAAATCCAGTTTAATACCTCCTCCCAAGCGTGGGCACCATTGGACGCATGGCTCCACTCCTTTGAAAGACATTTTCTGTACATTTGTATTCCACAGGGACTTTTGAAAATATTAATGAACCATTGGCTTTGATCTGTGATTTGCTTACCACTTGGAGCTCTTCCTGAAGATTTCATGTAACTCTGGTCTTTCATTTGAACTTGCACGAAGTAACACTGTGATTTTTACCAACAACATTTTGTTCCCAGTTTATTGCTATTACAAACAGCAGTGTAAATATACAATTTTAAAAGTAGTAGAAGGAAATATCAAATTAACATTTTATTTATTTGCAAGCAGAGAGAGAGAGAGAGAGAGAGAGAGAGAGAGAGAGAGAGAGAGGCATGCCAGGGCCTCCAGCTGCCACAAAGGAACTCCAGATACATGCTCCACTTTTTGCATCTGGCTTTATGTGAGTACTAGAGAATCAAACTCAGGTCATTAGGCTTTTCGGGCAAGTGTCTTAACCACTTTGAGCTATCTCTCCAGCCATAAAATATTGAATTTTAAAACCCTGTCTTTCATAGCATATAATTTTTAATAAATCACACTGACAGCAGTTACATTATCAAATAGTATTCTAAATCATTCAGAATATAGAGCACTATTAAGAAAGTAAATATTTGTCACATAAACATCCAAGGTTGGATCAGTATCCAGAATATATATAGAAAACCAATAATTCAGTATGAATGAAAAGTACTACCCCTTAAAGAGAACAAGACCAATATTTTACTACGATTAAATGTAATATTTTATTTCATCTATTTAGTATAATTAGTTACTATAATACATTTCCTAATATTGAGCCATCCTGGTATTCCTGAGATAAATACATCATGATCAGGTAATAATCTCCTTTTAATAAATTAGGATTCAATTAGTTAATAAGTGTTTAAGAGCAGTGCATAAAAACTGTGCACAAGGTCAGAGTATCAGTGCTGGAGAAGTAGACCAGTGCTTGCCTAGCATGCCTGAGGCACTAAATTCATTTCCCAGTACTAAACAAGGAAGAAAAAGGTGCTTTTAAGTCAGGCATAGTGGCACATATCTGAAATCCCAGCACTTGGGAGGCAGAGGCAGAAGATCAGGAGTTCAATGTCATCTTTGGCAATATGAGGAGTTTGAGATCAGCCTGGATGACGAGAGACCCTGTCTCACAAAAAAATAAATAAATAAACAAAAAGGATAAAATGAACCTTCAGTTACTTGAGGGAGAAAATAACCCTGATGATATATATATATATATATATATATATATATATACATATAATATATATATTTGATTTAATCATTTACTCTCTGAGAACATTTATTTTCATGAGCAGAATTTAACTCATTCATATTTGTTAGGGTTAATATTATATTTGAATTTAATTCTTACATCTAATGTGTTTTCTATATTTCTACTTATTCTTGTCAATTCTGTTTGTTGCTTCTAATTTCTGTTTTATTTTTCACCCTTGTGTGAGTATTTGCATTGATGAAGAATTTTCCTTTATTCCATTTTTCTCTCTAATGGTTTAGAAATTATAGCTGTGGCCCATCTAACCCTACCAACTGACCGTAGGCTGATAGCTGAGATCCTGGCAAGAGATGAGCCACCACAGTAATATCATGGAGGATCCATAGGGAACCCTGCAGAGAATGACGGGATGAACAAGGGACCCACAGCCACAGCCATTCAATCAACACAGGATAAACCAGTGAGACAGAAACCAATGATTTTCGACACAAAGACCCCCTAAGCTCACAACATTAAAGCAGCCTTAATACTCACCCACCACTACTCAGGGAACTGAGCGGAAGAGGGGGCGGAAAGATTGTGAGAGCCATGGTGGGGGAGACTATCCAGAGGCATGGCACCCCTCAGTAACAACACACTTGGGCCAGGAGAACCTGGCTGAATACTAGGCTATCCATGGTCCCCTGTCACAAGGACTGATCCAGACGACCCATGGAGGAGGATATCCAGCTGATTGGGAATGGGGGAGGGGGGCATTGGGGAATTAAGGATAACAACTCATTGTTTGCCCACTAAATAATGTAACTCATTATGGACAATAAAAAATGTTATACATCCTAATTCAGGTATTTTTCTTTTTAATTTGTTGTTTGTTGGTTTTATTTGTTTCTTAAATAGGGTCTAACTCTACAGCCCAGGATGGCCTCATGGCAATCCTCTTATTTCAGTTTAGGTGTTGGGATTCCCAGCTGCTCTAAAACAAATTTTTTGCTTTTTTTTATTTTTATATGTATGTATGTATGTATGTATGTATGTATGTATGTATGTATGTATATATGTATTTTGGCTTTCAAGGTAGGGTCTCACTCTAGCCCAGGCTAACCTGGCATCCACTGTGTAGTCTCAGGATGGTCTCAAACTCACAACCTCTACCTCCTGGGTTTAAAGGCATGCTGGGATTATCACACTGCTGTACCCAGCTAAATTTCTTTTTAAATTGATACATGAAAACATAATGATCACACAGGTTTAGGGTTACCATGTAAAGTTTCAGAGCATGTATGTGCTATTTAAGGATAAGGCAAATATCTCCTCAAGCATTTATAATTTATGATAAAAAATTTCCAAATCATTTCCGCTAGCTCTTTTGAAGTGTACAGACATTATTTTTATCTACAATCACCCTAATGGAACAGTAGCACATGGGTACTTCTTGATTTTACCCTTGCGTGTATGCGTGTGTTCTTATTGATATGCATGAGTACAAGTACATATATATCACAGCATGTGTGGGAAAGTCAGAAGACAGCTTTGTGTATCAGTCCTTGCCTTCCCCCTGGTATGAGCAGGCTCTCTTGTTCACCACTCTGCTTGCCAGGTAGATAGCCCTTGAGCTTCTCAAAGATTCTCCTGTCTCCTCCATCTCCCTTCTTGCCATAAACATGCTGGGATTACAGATGCCAGCCACAGCATTGGGTGTTCATGTAGGTTCTGGGGATTCAAACTCAGGTCCTCACACTCGTGTGGCAAGTGCTTTAGCCACAAAGCATATCTGCAGTCTTGATTCTATTGGAGCAGTTACTCAGCACCCATTGACTGGCCTCCCCTCAGCTTCTGACTGTCACCATTCCATTTCTCTCAGATGCTTTCACGAACTTCAACATCCGTAGTGTGGCTTACAGAACCTTTCCTACAGCCAAAGGGTTAGTCCCAGCATCTCTTCAAACTTGCCTTTCTTGAGTTCACCTCCACAGCTCTCATCTGGAATGCACCCATCTTTCGCCTCCTGCTTGCGGCTCTAACATTCCTCATACTTGGGTCTCTTACCATCAACATCATCGTCAGGTAATAAAGCTTTGGAGAACACTTTAAGAACACTTCAGGAGACACCACAGCTGCCAACTAAGAACATCAAGAGATCTGGATGGAATCTGGAAGGAAGCCAGTTCCCAGATGGCTACCCTGTATAATTCTGGAAAGTTCTACATGAGCAGCTGGGGGAAATGGCCAACAACATTATGAGCAAGCAAGAGACACTTTTACACAAAAGTAACCAGCCTGATGAGATGTACACACCTGTGCAATAGCGGCACCCAGCCTAGGTGGGTAACCAATGGCTCTCTGATTGGCTAAGACACGTGCTCAGTAGAAAGAACCCATAGCTTTTACTTAGAACCAAGTCAGGATTCTATGGATTATGGGCTCCGATGAGAAGTTCCCACTAGTCTTTGGCTACAAGAGAGGCTATGCCCATCAAAACCTCTCTTAGCTAACTATTCTAATCCTCTTTAACCTCATCTGATCTCACTCTCCCTTGGAGAATCAGTTTTTGTTTTACAGAAGGCAGTGAAAACCGAGGACAACCAAAATCTATCAACAAGACAAGAAAAGACAGCTGTCTCTCTAGCAGAAGATGGGCCACCCCTCACACATCAGCTAGAGCTCAGAGAAAACCATAGAGGAATTGACGAAATAAGCAAGAGAGTCTGCATTCTTAGGGAGCCTGATAACCTGTGCCAGGGTGATAGTGATAGATGCTGAGGGTACTCAAAATGTAGCAAAGCAGAAATATAGATTTGCTGAGAGCTCAACACTAAAGTAGACTTTAAATACACCCACCAAGGCCCAGAGAACTTTTCAGAAGAGGAGGCAGACTTTAAGAGCCATAGGGTGGGTAGGAATATCAAGAGGTATTGCCCGCTCTCCTCCCCAATGACTGACTGCTGTTCTTACAACTCATAACCCCATGTTGAATACCAGCATCCCATGGTGGAAGCCCTCAGTGAAAGGGGAAGAGGGTGGAGGGAAATGGTACCAACTCATGAGGTCTCCATACAAAGTCTCTACAAAAAAAGAAGAATGAGAGAGAGAGAGAGAGAGAGAGAGAGAGAGAGAGAGAATCTTCCAGAAGACCAGGGAGATAGCTCAGTCAATAAAGTGCTTGCCCTACAATCATGAGGACCCAATCTGATCCCCAGAACCAATGTGGAAATTCCAGTTGTGGTGGTTTAGTACTCTATTCCCAGTGGTAGGGAGGTAGAGACTGGACAATCCCTGATGTTCACTGGTCAGCTAGTTCAGCCTAATTGGTGAGTTCAAGCCAATTAGAAACCCAATCACAAAGGAGGAGGTTTGAGATGGCATTTCTAAGGAATGATACCCAAAGTCGTCCTCTGGCTTTCACATACCAATAGGCACACACACATGAATGCACAACACAGATTATATATGATGTGAGTGTGTGAAAACCCTCTTCAAGCTCTAAATATTTAAATTATTTACCAATAAATAGCTTCATGGACACCCAACCTCTTTATTTTCTCTCCCTCCTCGTACTCAGGTCTCAGATACCCATGAACAGTGTGGGACTCAAACACTTAGTTTCACCTTGGTCCTCTGTAGAACACCTCACACTTACAGAACTTTTAATTGCAGTCAAAGTATTTCTCAAATGCTGAGTAAGAAATGAGCACATCAGCACAGCGGGTAGAGATGGTATTATCACTAAGAATAGCAGCCCAGCTCCCCACTGAACACCTCCTTCCAAGCCCCAGTGAGGAAATGATTTCTGACAGAGCCAGCCACGTTTTCATCAATTAATAGAAGAAACTCAAATCCTGACCTTGACTTAGAATACCTATCATAGACTTGATTTTTGTTCCCTCTAGACTCCAAGGGCAGTATGTCTGAGCGTGCACAGTCATGCAGGTAATAAATCCCTGCCCCTTCATCTTGTAGCTTCATGACAGGGGATAGTTGAAGAGTTGGTCTCAGGGCTGATATAATTTTCTGTGCCTTCTTATGAGAATCACATCTCTGGAAACATCCTGAGGTTTGCTATGTTTTTTTTTTCCTCCAACCCTGATTCTTCTGTTTGTTTTGGGTATTCTCCACCCCCCAGGGAAGCTTGCTTTATAGAGACTCAATCCCACCATAATCCCTATGTGTTAAAAGACAGAACCTGTCAGTACATGCTGCCCTTGTGGCCAGGGGAAGGGAAGGAAAGAAATTCCCTTTAAATCACTACCTGTAAGATGACAAGGTGGCAGATCCTCTAGGACATGACATACACTTTGAGAAGGTCGTCACCCTTGTCCCACTGGAGATGGCTGGTTCAGTGTATTGAACACTGTCCTCATTGTTTTCACTGGTGAATGGTTTCATTTCTCACCGATATGAAATGCCACCCAACACACAGTCTAGGAAACAATCTCAACTCCTCACCGCCACCCCCAGAATAACTCAATTAGGCTCATGGGCTTACTGTCAGACTTTCAAAGGAGACTGGCCTTTTGAATTCTTGGTCCTCAGATCCTCTAGAAACCATGGGGTCTCTGAGCCACACTGGGATGGCGTGAGCGTGAACGGACCCTGATGAGCAAGTGCAGCAGACACACAGGAATGTCACATCAGAGCTTCCTGTGCTAGGGAGACAACCAAGTCCCACGGATACCACTTTTATTCCCCACTCTTCATATTTCCGTGAGAAGCTACTTACAGGGGACATGCCACCGCTTTTCACCTGTTCCTCTGTCCCGTGCCTCATTCAGCATCATGATGTGGGCAACTGCTGTAGTTTGGATCTGGAATGTCCCCCCCAAAACCCACCTGCTAAAGCCCTCATCGCTGGCTGGGTACTGTTGGCAGGTGGCGGAAACTTTTAGGGATTGGGCCTAGTGACAAGAAGTTAGGTCAATAGGGATTGTGAGAGCCCAGCGCCTTCCTGTTCTCTCATTGGCTGGCTTTAGGATGAGCCGTGTTGCCACACACAGGGATGTGAGACCAAAACATCTAAAACCATAATCGAAAACATGCTTTTTCTCTTCATAAACTGATTCCTCAGGTATGTATCACAGCAATGAAAGCTGACTATCATGGTGACATTTCCAACCAATGAGTCAGAAGAAACTGACATCACCCAAGGCCAGCACCATGCTGGTATTCTCTCTCTCTCTCTCTCTCTCTCTCTCTCTCTCTCTCTCTCTCTCTCCCCCTTCCTCCCTCCCTCCCTTCCTCTCTCTCCCACAGTGGCAACAATGTTGGACCCACCTGTGACTGAAAGCCTACCTCTGGCTAACGTAGGTGGATGTTTGAGCAAGACAGTAAGGAGGTGGATGATAGATTTCTATTTATCTCTCTTGTGCCTCTGGATTCTCACCTGGTTCTGAGCTTGGACAGGGAAGTGAAGATCAGGGTTCTAGGTCCAGGGAGGGATTAAATTCCATGAAGACACAGGAGATCCCAGGCCTTATATGGGCCCTAGCTTTGTGGTCTTTGTTCCAATTAGCAAAAAATTATAAACATGAACTCCAAGAAAGTGTCAATTATGAATTATGATGTTTAATTTAGGGAGAATTAGGATCCAAGGAAAAGGCTAGCTGAAAGAGTCAAGCCAGAGAACCATTCTCCCCCTTCTCACTGAAAAGGGGGAGGAGAAAGGAAAAAACAGAGCCTATGTTTTGTTTGAGCCAGTAGATCCCCTTGGCCTTCATGCTCACATAGGGGCTCAGAAAAGGCTAAGAGATGGGATAGCAAAGGGCTCAGAGTATAGACAAAGATCACGCAAGTAGTAAAAACAAGAAAATATCCAGAAACAAAATACACGAAGAAAGCAAGCAAAAAAAATTGGCCCAGCAGTAAGGAAAATCCTCCTGCTTCCCTGCCAGTTTGGGAGGAGGGAGAGCTTACAGAGCAAGGACCACCACTGGGAGAGTCAGGCACCAGGAGAATAAATAAGCAAGAGAGGGTTTTCCATACATGGTTAGTTAGACAAGAAAGCCCCCAGAGCAAGGTACACATGGGAAGCAAGAATAAAAAAAACCCTTGCAAAAAGAGATCCTCCCCTTCCCAGGTAGTCTGGAAAGGGGGAGACCTGAGCTCACTGACTGCAGCCAGGAAGCAAAGACCAGGATAGTGTAGAAGGTCAAAAACTTTACACACTTGGTTAAGCTCCTTTGATGGATGAAGCAACCAATTAGGATGAACCTTGTCATCAGGGTCAGATGTGTTGGATGGGGAGATCTGATTGGTTATTGGACTTCAGAGGTTGCTGGAGAGGGGCCCAGTCCACCCACATGTGTTAGGGTGAAGGAAATGCCAGAAGGAAACAGCTGCTGAGGAATTTCTTGCAGCCATCTTGGATGAGACCCTTTGGATGGCTAACTATCAGAAAGCTATGTTCCTCCTCTTCTTCCTTCAGTACTAGGTGTTGTGCCTGCCATGACCTCTAGGACTTTCACCCTTGTTATTTCTACTGCTAGACAGAAACAGACTGAGGCAGTGCTCAGGAATGTCAGAGAGAGTAAGCAAGCCACGAGATGGATAAGCAACTCTCATCTTTGTTTCATAAGAAAATGTCATTGGGGGGGGGGAGGACTGTCACCTGTATGCAAAGCCTGCCAGCCCAAGTTCAAGTCCTGAGTGGCCACATAAAGTCAGATGCACAGTGGTACATGCATCTGGAGTTCATTTGCAGTGGCAGGTGTCCCTAGTGTGTCCACGCATTCTCTCTCTCCTCCCTCTCTACTTGCAAATAAGTAAATAAAATATTTTTTTAAAACCATCATGCTTAACTTCAAAAGAACTTGAATATAAAGTTTTTGAAAAGGGAGTCAGTATCATGTCAATTTATACACATAGACAGATGACAGACAGACACACACACACCCTGAATAGATTCAGCTACTGGGACTTTTCTCTCTTCCATTTTAAGGATGACAAGACCAGCAGAAACATTAGGAAATTTTTTTAAAAAACTTATTTTTGGGGGTGTGTCTTTGGGGGGAAGTGGGGCTTGTACCACTGCAAATGGGTCCTGCTTGACATGAGTGGCTGGGAAATTGAACCCTGATGGGGTCTTTAAAAGCAGCTATCTCTTCAGCCCCCAGAGACTAAGAAATGAGTTTTACAGTGGTTCCAAAAGGTGGAAGATTATAAAAGCATTCATACATGCCACAGACACCTCCACAGGAAGCTTAGCAACACCTGTCCTGCATATTCCCACAGTGTGTGCACACATGCACAAACACACATATAGCGTGTACACAAGCAAGATAGAGCCCCCACAGACCAACTCCCTCCACTGTTATGCCCCTAAAGTCCCATTCTTCTATGAACTCACCACTGTCACCCCATGAGGCTAGCACCCCATGATCTAATTTCCTCTGTAGGCCCAACCACTTAACACTGCTGTACTTGAGAATAAGGCTTCAATTCATGAGTCTGTATGGAACAGTTGGATCCAAAGTAGAGCAGAGTGTACAAAGACCAGATCACTTCTCCGTGTTCTGTCCAGGGTACAACCATTTTTAAAAATCCTAACTCCACGTTGGATCTCTTGTGGATTCATCTAAAATTACTCCTCGATGATTATAGCCATTCTAAAACTCCTAATTATTGTTAGAGCAGTCTTTCTATCACTGCCCATTGCCCACAGAGGGCAGTGATCACACAAATACACACACACACACCGCTTGTGGGTTGACGAACTTGTGTCCTTTATTGCGGGGAACGAGGCAGAATATAGAGAGCTTCCTGGCCAATCAGGGGGCTAATGGTCAGTCTTATGATAAGAACCTATAATAGCCAATCATGATCACCTCCTGAAACTCATTAAGCCAAGCCCCTCTTGGCAGGCTGTCAGGTGCCATCCAAGACTAAGCCAGGGTGTGCCTCCAAAGACCCCCCCCCCAAAGGCTTTCGCCCCTGACACTTTCCACAATTCATATTTTTTTATGTTCACTGTAACATTACTTCAAAGGATACAAATGAAATATAAACAATTTTCATCAGATTCGCCTCGATTTCTACCAATTCCTTGCCTTATCATTTCTCAGAGCTGATGAGGGCAAATTAATTAGCAGCTATTCAAATGGAGAAGAGTTCTCATTTCTCTTGATAAATTGTGGCCGTTTTATAATTAATACTGGAACCTGCCTGCTGTCCAGCTAGCACAGGTTAGCAGAAAGGCCAGCATTCCCGCGCACCTATGTGCTTGAATGAACTGTGTGTTTTAAGAACTGTGGGTCTTAGTTTATGTAAAGCCACTAGTAGAGTCAGAGTTTTAGGTAGAAGGAGGCTGGGGGAGGGAAGGGGTTCTGGAAGATTGATTCTAGACTGCAGTGTGTGCAATCCTGGGGTACCTAGCTTCCCAAGTCTTAATGCTCCTGCTAAAATATTCACCCGACTTAGTTTAATTATAGCCCCAGAGGAAAGTGGAGTGCATACAGTGAGCAAGAGCGTGGTGCTTAAAAATTACCCATGTGGAGAGAAACAGGCAAATCTGACTTTCTGCCAACTTCATCCCTGAGTGAAAACATGTCCTTTTCACCAAGTGAAGGTTCAGGGATTTTTGCCATAAGCAAAACACATTTTTATCACATCCTGAGTAATTTCCCATGGTAGAGAAATATTTCCACCTCAGTTTAGTGGGGTTTTTTTTTGTCTCCCAAAATACTAAAACTTTGCTAAGAACAAAAATACCTGAAGCTACATAAATTTGGGTAGCCAGGAAACTACAGGACCCAGAGGGGGAGTTTCCATGTCTGTCCATAGAATTCTGGAACTAGGAAACATGGGGCATTTGCAAACCACCAGCTGAATCCAGGTACCACGTGGAGGGGTTTCCATGGTTAAATAAATATAACATCTGGATCAAGAGGGATAAGCAATGACAAGTTCTCTTCTTGGTGACCTCCAGAGGTCATGTCTGCTGTTCTATGTGTCAGAGCTGACTCAGCAGAAATGCCCCCTTCCTTATCAGTCAGCACTCTGAATATGCTGACATAAGAGGCAGTCCGGGCTACAATTCCCCAGAGAGATGCCAAATGCAACCCAAGTGGATGTCAAAGAGGACATCAGGTTGAGCTCTCTGCTTGTCTCATTATTATTAATTTTATTATTTATGTGAGATAGGGTGTCATGTAGCACAGTGCCCTCCACTTCCCACAGAAGGAAAATGTGAACTCCTAGACACCCCTTCTCTATTTCTGTGCCACAAATTTCACAAAGACATAGGTCAGGTCTTTCTCATAGTCATATGTCCCAAGATGCTGAGGAGGCCTGTGGCAGTTACCCTCTTGTTGCTGGGACAAACACCCACTCAGAAGCAGCTTATGGGAGGGAAGGGTTTATTTCAGGTTTACAGATTCCAGGTGAAGCTTCCATGGTGAAGGAAGCTGGCTCACTCCATCATATATGTAAAGTAAAGCTGAGAGATAACAGCCAGCGCAGGCTAATGCTGAACCATTGGCCACAGCCCACGAATCAGTGTACAACTGTACATTTGGCCATTTTTCCTTCCAAGCAATCTGAGGATGTTTACAAGAAGGCAGCCTCTCAGTAGGGGGCAGGATGTAAAGAAGCTCAAAGAAGCTAGAAGTAGACATCCTTTCCTGTGTGGGCAGTGCAGGAAGGAAATTACAGAGACTCAGGAAGCCACTAAGTCTCGGGAAGGGTTGTAAGACCCCACCCTAAGCCTATATAAAGGAGAAGAAATTCTCTTTGGCCCCCTGCCTGTTTCCTGTTCTGTGTGCGTGGTGTAGGTGATGGGTTTTTCTCTCTCTGCTCTGACCTGTGAAAGAGGGCTAGCCTCTTTTGTTGTTATGGAACTTCCCCTCAATCTGTAGTTTCAATAAATACTTTCCTCCCCCAAATTGTGCCTGGTTTGAAGATTCATCACAGTGGCATGTGGCTGACTATGACAGATGGCAAGGGAAATGATGGCATGAGCAGAAGCTCAACATCACCTACTTAACAAAAGCAGGTGGCAAACAGCAGCAGCACAGCAGCACAGAACTGAACAAACACTGGCAAGCTAGAGCTAAGAAACCCATCAAGGTCCACCCCCTGCAGAACACCTCCTCCAGCAAGGCTCCACCTCTGTTGTAGTCAACTGTGCAGAAAGAACCCAAGCAAAAGCGGCTTGGGGGGGGGGGGAAATGGGTTTATTTGGCTTACGGAATCAAAGGGAAACTCCATCCTGGCAGGGAAAATGATGGCATGAGCAGAGGGGTGGACATCACCTCCACCACAGCACTGAAAACCATGTTAGGAAGGTGTGCCAAACACTGGCAAGGGAAAACTGGCTTATAACCCCATGAGCCTTCCCCCAACAACACAGCTCCAGCAAGGTTGTAAAACCTAAACTTCCATCAGCTGAGGAGCAATCATTCAGAACAACTACATTTGTTTGTGAGGGACACTTGGATCAAACCATGACAACCTTCAAAACTGCCATCAGCTGGGATCAAGTACTCAGAACGCAGAGTTTATGGGGAACACCTAATTCAAACCACCACAAGGCCCTAGCTGTTGATACTAGAAATATAACTAATGGCTTTTTGGTTTTATTTTCTTATGTAGGCATAGGTTTGATCTTAACAAATAAATCTTAAAAGGGATAAAATGATCAAGAGAATGAGGGCTTGACCATGAGCTCAGTGGGTGAATTATAAGCATGAGGATCTGAGTTCAATCTCTGGTACCCATATAAAAATGCCAGGAGTGGTGGCCCACACCTGGAATCCAAGGGAGGTGGAGAAACAAGAGGATATTTAGGGCTCTATAGCTAGCTAGCCAGTCTTGCCTAATCAGTGAACTCCAGGCCACGAGAGGCTATCTCACAAAAAGAGCTACATAGTATTCCTGAAGAACAACACCTGAGACTGGCCTCTGGTGTCCACATGCGTGCACGTGTGAACACGTAGGACATGCACATGTGTGTGAACACATAGGACATGCACATGTGTGTGAACACGTAGGACATGCACATGTGCACCTGCACACACACAGACATGCATACACAATAGACACACTCCAAAACTAAAAAAAAAAAAATGTCTTCAAATCCTCAAGGAGGGAAGTTGGGCAGGTGGCTCATCTGGTAGCGTGGGTACCTAGCATCATTTAAGGAGGATCACAAGTTCAATATAAGGTGATTTCAAAGCTGGTCTGGGTTACATGAGACAGTTTCTCGAAAAAAAAATCTAAAGGAGGAGGAAGCGATCATAATCATGAACGAGTTAATGGTATTATTCGTCCTGACTTCAACACCCCCATCAACATGGAGGGCACTGCAGTCCATTTTCTCAGTTACAAAATTACCTAAACCAGCCTGGTTTTGAAATCAAGTTTCCAAATGCATCAACAATTAAGAACCAAACTAGTATGAGTGCCCAACATCTTTCAAAAAGTCCTTCATTTTTTCACTTGGACAGGTTTGGTGACAGAAGCACTTAGCGACCTAAACCAGCCAAGGTCAAGAATATTTTGGAAACTTTTCTTGGACTCTAGAAAACTTGAGCATCTATTGTAATGAACTGGATTTTTGTCCACACATAGGAAATACAATAGGTAGTTTGACAGAGGAGAGAGAGAGAGAGAGAGAGAGAGAGAGAGAGAGAGAGAGAGAGAATGCCAACATGCTGTCAACATTTCTCCACATACTAAAAGTCACTCTGCACATTAATTTTCCCCAGGAAATATGTGTTTTATTTCTAAAGATACACAACAAGTTTCTCAGCCACCATAAGAGAAAAGAGAGCAAATTTGGGGTTAAAGTTATCCAAAGAAACATCTACTACTCAAAGGGCAATGAAAAATAAAAACTATTTCATAAATTAATGATGAGTGGTATGTAAGCAACCTGCCATTAGGAGATAAAACAGAATCACACAGCTGAAAGTCAATCTGGATTTATGAGCTTTCCAGTATAAAGGAGAGAGCAAAAGAATGTGTTCATAACAATAATGTAAATGGCCAATCACATTTCTGGTTATACATGCTGAGTAGGGGCTTAGTATGGAGTTTGCCCCATGCCTAAGAAAGCTCAATCAATTATAAGAAATCTTTGCTGAAGTTTTAATACATTTTAGGCATGCTATAATGATTGTATATGTAGACATTCAGCAACCCTCAAAACCACCCTATAAGTAAATATCAGTATTCGTCTCATTTTCAAGTTCTAGAAAGTAAATACAATGAGGTATCACTTGCAGAAAGTTACAGCTATGGGATTTGAACTAAGACTCAGACTCCAGAGCCCACTCTCTTAACCCTGTCCCTCCCGGGCCTCTCCATCTTTATCTGGGAGGCTTTCTACTGCCTCTCAGTCTAAATTCACTGAGTCTCAATCCCACCTGGAGAAACAGGGAAATACTTTCTGAAGCCAAAGCTTCAGAGCAACTTGATAAATAACAAAATAGTTACAAATATGATGGGCACTGCCTGCATCCATCATTTGCATAAACTATATGGAGCAGAAATCGCTGGCCAATTCTTCAATGTAGCAAGAACATATATTGTCAGGAAGGAGAGGAAAAGGGGGTGAGAGAAGAGGGAGAGATGATTCCAGACTCCAAGGAGGCACAGTCAGAAAAAAAACCAGGTCTTGAGAAGAAAACTCTACCTGAAATAACAGGTGATCACATGTGAGAACGCTCAGCATTCATGGCTCAGGTGAGGGGGAGAACACAGGCAATGTGTGTAGTATTAGCCTCACATGAGCTTAGAAATGGACCAAGGACCAGGAAAAGCTGGCATCATATGTTGAGCAAAGACACTTTGTTTTAGACCGTGATGGGACCAAGCTTACTTTCCTGCTTTAACTAATCAGAAAATTCAGCAAAAATGTATAAAACAACAGTTTCAAATGTTGGACAACAGGTAGGCAGGCTGGTGATTCCTGAAAGGGAAAGCTAGCAACTGAGCTGGATCCTGGAACCGGCCCAGATCAGTGCCTGGAGAGCCGCCAGGTGTCAGAGGGAGCCAGTGTGCAGGAGACCAGCCGCACTAATTGGAGAAAACAGGTCAGGATGTGGGAAGATAAGGAAGTCAGAATTACAAGACAGAGTAAGGAGGGAGAGAGCGCTACCCGATGTGACAGTGCCAGCATTCTGAAGTAGAGCTGAGTCCCCGGAGGCATCGATCCAACTGTGATCTACACGTGCAAGGAGGGCAATTATAGTGAATTATAGGGAAGTAACTACCACAGTGTTGGTAGAGAAAGCCCTTAGCACGTGTTCCTCTGGGTAGGGAGATATCTAATGCTTGGGACATTGTATAGGTTTTACAAAAGTGATGGAGATCTTGGGTCACTGAGTTGGGTCTGGCTTAGTGGCGGGGACAAAGTAGTGTCAGGGAAAAACATATCTGCTCTGGGTCCACCTTCCAAGGCTTTAAGAGCATTTCATGAAAGAATGATGTTGACTCAGAATATCAAATCAATTCTCAGGATGCTTCCAAAATATGCAAGTAAATACAAATATGTATATACACACACCATATCTATCTATCTGTCTATCTATCTATCTATTTTTCTATCTATACATGTGTATATGTATTAATTTCCCAAAAACATCCATCTAAAAATAATTTACCAAGCACACAAAGAACAAAAAAGCAGCAATCCAACAGAGCAAAAAAGCAAATTACTACAAACAGACCCAGAAATGTGACCCTCGAAGGACCAGTAGTCAGAGGTGCCAACAAAGCTGTTAAGAGCCAAAGAATTCTCCTGGCAGAGGCCAGCCGTGAGAAGCACTGGGAAGACAGTGAGTTCCAAGCCAATGAGAGACTCTGTCACAAAAACAAAACTCAAAAATGAATCAAAACACCTGAGAAATGACACCCAAATTCATCTTCCAGTCTCCACATGCACAGGTGCACAAGTGCACACACAACCACACACAAAGATCACTGGATTAGATTTTTAAAATATTAAGTATTTAATTCATATTTTTTACCTTTTCTTTTTTGCTAGTCCCTGTCCTGGCAGTGAGCCTGCCCCCCATGCCCCCTATTTCCCCAACCAGCAATGCCATGTATACCAGGAGCACCTCACTGCTCAGGAGAGATGACAGGCTCAGCCTTGGCACAGCCTCTGTCCACACACAGAGTCCCATGCTCCTCTTTGCTTCGGCATCTGCTTTGGCTCTGACTGAACCCCTGTTCTTGCCCTTGTCCAAAACCTAGGTTTTTGTGATGTAACTCCCATTCATCGCAATGTATAAACCAGTGATCCTTGATTCTCTCCTTCTGTTTCTGCATCTCCACTTCCCTGGGGAGGTATGGCCTATATTTTTCGAGCTGGCAGAGGGTCTGTGTAGACAGTTCTCTTGACGTGCCCTGTGGGCAACTCCTGGCCACCAGTCCACCAACTGCCTGTGCCATGAGGTTTTTTTTAAGTATTTTTATTTATTTACTTGCAAGCAGAGAGAGATAGAGAGAGGAGTGACAGACAGAGGGAATGGGCTGTCTTCAGGTTCCGTATGCTATCTTTCACCTCTGCTCTCCTCTTTCCTATGAATTCCCATTCCTCCTTTTTTTTTCACTTTATCCTTGAGCCTCTTTTATGTTCTCCTATATTCTTTTTCTTTCTCATTGACCTCTCTGGGGCCTCTCCCTGAGCATACCTGAATCGATCTGTACACAGGTATGGGGTGTGAATATACAGTAGTGAAATCTCATATCCACACATGAAAGGCATACTTATTTGCATAGAAGACTGTATATGGCATGTATATACAACCTAAACATATATCCATCAACCAAACTTCAGGCTACCTGAAAAGGCCCCACATGCCTCTTCATAGGTGTATCAATTCTGTTTCTTCAAAGGTAACAAATATGTCCTTTCCAGTTTTCTTGCTCTATCTGTCAGAACTGACAGCTGCATTTATTTTTTTTCCATGAACCAACATTTAGCAATTAAAGAATCATTTTCTAAAAGGTTAATTTCTCCTCACATGTGTTTTGTTTTGTGCAATCTTTGTGTTTATTTGATTACTTATTTTGTGGCACTGGTAATTGAAACCAAGACCGAAAGCAGCTGAACTTGACCACTGAGCAATATCCCCCTCCTTTATGGATTGAGGGGGGCGAGAAATCTCACTAAGCTACCCAGGCTTCCCTTGAACTTGAGATCCTCTGCCTCAGTCTCCTGAGTAGCTGGAAGTATAGTCTGGTGTGACTAGGTCCAGTTCTTTGGGCTTATTCAAACAGTACATTTACTGCAAAATTTTTATTTGATGCACTTAGTTTATTTTCACTCCTTCTGTCCAAATATATGTGAGAAAGATTATAACCTTTAAATGTAAGTGAAATGCATTCCCAAGAGTTAGTCCATTTCATCACAATTCCATTTATGGTATTTATATTATCAACTTTTATTTGACCCATGGCTTCTTTTGTTGCTTTAAATTTTCTAAATGTTTATATGTGTGTATGCACATTTTAGTGCTTTCTTATTTTATTTTAGTTTACTTTTTAGACAGTGAGTTCTGTCCAAGCAGAGACTGTAGTTTATGTGAATTCCAGTCTTTGAAATATTTTGCGACTTCTCTGTGCCTATTAGTCAACTTTTATAAATGTTCCACAGATACTTGAAAAAAAATGCCTATTCTGTATATACTGGGCACACTTTCCTTTCATAGTCACATGAAAACAAGGCGCTCATGTTGTTCGTTGTGTTGCTCTGTACCGCTTCTTATTTGTTTATTTTTGCTTAATTTATTAAGTCCTAAGAGGAAACAGAAAATTTGAAGATTCAATTTGATTGAAAATTGAGGACTAGAGAGGTGATTCAGTGGTTAAAGACTGTTGCTTGCATAGCCTGATGCCCTGGGTTCAATTCTCTAGTACCCCACCTGTGATGGCTTTGTTATCAACTTGACCTGTTTAGTAATCCCCAATAATATTGGGTGGGGCCCTGAGTTTGCTTACAGGAAGAATGAACTAAACAAGGAGGTTCCTCTTCTAGAGAGAGCCCTTCCTCCAGAATGGGTGGCCCTCTCAGTAGGGGGCAGGATATAAGGAAGCTCAAGGGGAAGGAAATCACTTCCTAACCTTCCCATTTCCTGTTGTGTGTATGTATGTGGTGTTGGTGATGGCTTCTCTCTGTCTTTCTGATGGACCTGTAAAATGGGGCCAGATTCTTTCACCATTATGGAATTCTCTTTGGATCTGTAACTTCAATAAATCCCTTCCTCCCATAACTGTGCCTTGTTTGGATGTTCATCCCAGCTGCCTGTGACTGACGATGACAGTTTTGGTACCAGGAGTGGGGTGATATTACTGAGATGAATCTAACCATGTGGATTTTGGTCTTCTGGAACTTGTGTGCTGGAGGAATAGACAAGGATTTGGTACTTGCAACTGAAGACACCATCCAGAGTGGTAAGTCCAGTTTTATGGACTATTCTGGTGAGAATTTTCAAATGCTAAGTACAGAGTGAATTGCATTTGGAGGCTTGGCTTATGAACTTTCTAAGGGGAAGGAAAAACTACAGAGAACCTTATTGGAACTGTGTTACTGGAATAATTGCTGGATGTGTTCTACTGCCCATGCCTTAGAGAGCTTGTTCAAGGTTGAATTTAAACAATGGACTGATGTGCTATGTAACTGAGAATTTAAAGATTTAAAGTTGGAAAAAAAGCAAGTTTAACTCATAGCACAAAGCTGCTATTGTCAATACTTTAGCAATACTAAAGAAGATGACCCAACTGATTTATATTAAAACAATGGAAAGAATGCCTGAGGTTTTTCCACCCAAGAAGGACTGATGGTAGACTGTACAAACTTTTTTCAAGGAGATAGCTGAAGGGAAGAAACCTGCTCTTCAAGGTTTATTTCATCTCTTAATTAACAACATGGCTGTGTCCTGCATGCCTAGTATTGATTTTGGAAGTATGAAAAATGCATGTGTGGAGTGGGTCATGAAGTGCACACAGTTCCAGGAGCCACTGCTGAGATGTGGTATATGGAACAGGGTGTGAGGTCCCTGATGGGCCAGTGAAGCCGCTGGAAGATGGACCATGGTTTGCAGTGGAGAACCGAAGGTGTTTTGGATATACCAGGACTATGCAAGGGCTACCATGGAGCTCTATTGGCTAGAGATGGAAATTTTCTCCAGTTACTCAGCCAAGCGGGATGGGTAGAATTGGAAAATCCACAGAATGCCAGTCACTGGTTGTGATATCAGACTTGAACTGCAGATGTTTGATGTTTGTCTAATGGTTGTTCAGTTTGCATTGGTCCAGTCTCTCCTTGTTATGACTCATAGCAGTTAGAAATGTTTACTCGGTGTCATTATATATTAAAAGCATGTAATTTGTTTTGATTTTACAGAACTCAAAGTTAAGGGACCTTGCCTTGTGTTAGGAGAATATTATACATTTTCAGTTGTATATGGGATAGTTATATCATGATAGGTGGAATTACGATCTTGTTATTGTCTTCATTCAGAAGTTAAGTATGATGTAAGGAGATACAGTTTGATGTCAAGTTGACAAGGGGTGGATTTGTGATGGTTAAGTTTTGTTGTCAACTTTACCTGTTTAGAATTCTACAGTAATCTTGGGTGGGTCTCTGATGTTGCTTACAGGAAGTAATAAATCAAGGAAGAGGTCCCACTTCCTCCAGAGTGGTCAGTCCTCTCAGTAGGGGGCAGGATGTAAGGAAGCTCAAGGGGAAGGAAATCTCTTCTCTTCCTCTCCCACCCACTTGTTTGCTGGTGTATGTGTGTGGTGTTGGTGATGGTTGTTCTCTCTCTTTCTCTCTCTCTCTCTCTCTCTCTCTCTCTCTCTCTCTCTCTCTCTCTCTCTCTCTCTCTCTCTTGACCTGTGAAAGGGGGCCAGCCTCTTTCACTTTTATGGAACTTTCCTTGGATCAGTAACTTCAATAAATCCCTTCCTCCCATAACTGTGCCTGGTTTGAAGGTTCATCCCAGTTGTGTTTGGTTACTGAAAATTTGCAGATTCAATTTAATTGAAAATTAAGGACAAGGAAGGTGGCTCAGCGGTTAAAGACACTCACTTGCTTAAACTGATGCCCTGGGTTTGATTCCCTAGAACTCACCTAAAGCCAGTTGCACAAAATGGCACATACATTTCAAATTCATTTGCAGGAACATGAGGGCCTAGCACACTTATCTCTCTCAAATAAATAATTTAAAATATTTTTTAAAAAACTGTACTTTCTAACCATGTTAGGAGAATGATATGTTTCTTCTAAGGGATCTGACATTTTTTGCTTTATATACTGTGTGTATGTTATTTATTATGTGTATAGTAATTTAGTTTTTTTATGTTTTTTTGGTGAATTGAAATTTCTATTAATAAAAAATGACTTTGTTATTCCTAAGGGAAGTTCATACTTGAGAACTGTGCAATTGAATTTTAAAAAAAACATAAAATGTCTCATAAAGTTTTAAACAAGTTTATGATTTTGTGTTGGATCACATTCATAGGTATCCTCAGCTGCACACACCTGCATGTGGCCCACAGGAGAGCCTTAGAGACAAAAGATTCCTGCAGTGAAAACTATAGACTTAAGAACTTGTTCAATTCTCTGATTCCTTACTTTCTCCCTTCTTACCTCCCTTCTCTTCTTTCTTCTCCCTTCCCCTTAACTCTCTTCCTATCTCTTCCCTTCCTTTTCCTCCCTTCCTCTCCCATCCCTCCCCTCCCTTCCCTTCCCCTTCTTCCTTCCCTCCATACCTTCCCTTCCTCCCTTTTTCTTTCTTCCTTTCTCCTGCCCTCTTTCTCTCCCTTTCCCCTCCCATTCTCCATCTCTTCCACCTTCTTTCTCTCTCTCTCTCCTTCCCTCCTTCCTCTCTTGCGTTCATTTTTTGAGGCAGGGTCTCATGCAGAACAGCCTGGCCTCCCACTGACTCTGTAGCTGAGGAAGACCTTGAACTCCTGATCATCCACCCTCCACTACCTAAGCCACAGTATTGCAGGCATGTGCTACCCCTCCCCATGCTCGATTGCTTTACTTCGCTTGTGTCCCTTTTCGTTTTCAAGCTTAGAATATTATCTAATTTCTCGTGTACATAAAACATTTTCTTTCATTATTTTTTGTTACAAAGCCAAGCTATGCTTATGTTTTCCCCCATAGGAGGATTTCTTCATACATTTATTATATTTTTATCAGAATATACACTTTTTAATGTATATATCTGCAAAATACCTTAATTCCTTTCTTTTATTTTTTATTTTTATTTAAACTAAAATTTCTTAGAAAATAAATTTTCTTACTCATTTAAAGTATTCTGTATCACTGGCATGGAGCTTGTCACTTAGAGCCCACTGGCTGGCCAGCAAGCCCCAGGGATCCTGTTACCTCCACCTCCCAGTGCTGGGATTACAAGCATGTATCTCCACACTGGGCATTTTTACCTAAATGCTGGGAATCAAACTTAAGAATCTAAGAGTTCTCATCCCTCCATCTGGCCATGCTTAGACTAGGAACTCCTCCCTATTGTGATAATTAAGGATGCTTCTGTGTTGAGCAGAGGGAATGCTGGGGCCCCAGTCCTTACCACAGCTCATCACTCAAGGCCCGTCCCTCAAGGAGCAGTTTCCCTCCTCCTCTTCCATTGCCCTTAAATCCTCTCTCTCTCTCTCTCTCTCTCTCTCTCTCTCTCTCTCTCTCTCTCTCTCTCTCTCTCTCTCTCTCCCCATGAGTCCTTGACATCACATTGAACAGAACTTCTAGTTGTGCATACCTCTTGCAATCTACATAAACATAAACCTCATGTCAGCACCCGAAGATGGACTTGATTAGCTCAGGAGTCTCTGGACCTCTTTGTTTCTCTTGCCAACATGGCCACATTGAATTAATCTCCTTTTCCAGCTATTTGCTATCACTTGCCTGTTTAATTGGCATATTGAAGTCAGGCGATTAAGTCTAGCTTGTTAGAGTAGCCAGTGCCCAGGCTCTGACCCTATTAGCTTCATTAGTCAATGGGTTGCAGAGATGGATAGACCTGACAGCCTTCAGCCTGCCCACTCCCACCACAGGGCATGGAGTGGAGGTTTGTTTGACACAATCATGTGTCACCTTTAACATGGATGATGTTTCTACTGGGAGGGCCCCATGCAAATCAACCTCAGATGGAACAGGCTACTGAGGGGGCAGGGTAAGGATGCTCAGAGACAATGTGCCATTGTGGGCTCCTAGCACCCCACCCCCACCCTGTGATTGTGAAATAGGAGGCGAAAGGAGGTCACCTCTGATGTAATGCCAAGTTGACCTTTCCACCACCACACAGCCGCACACGCACTACTAAACTAGTCCAACAGGCATGGAAACTGACAGAAAGACGTGGTTCTAGGCACAAGGTCAGGTGGTAACTATAAAGTCCACGATTGAACCTAGACTCACTCCAAGGTCCACATTCATGTTCATTTCACTATCTCCATGACTAGGGTAGCTTCTGTGGAACTAATGTACACAAACTAAGTAGCTTAAGAAAACAGTCACTTATTATCTTATCATTCTGGAAGTGAGAAGACCAAAGTCAAGGTCAAAGTTTTGGAAGAAGGACCTAGTCTTTTCCAGGGTCTGTGGTGGCATCGCTCCAGCCTCTGTCCTGATCTACACATAGCTGTCTTCTTTGCACTCTTTGTGTCCCCTCCTCTGCACAGAGATCAGAGCACATAAGACCCTTCATCCCTAATCAGTATGGCTGCACCTGTTATGATAAAATTTCTGGGGAAAAAAAAGTGAAGGGGTTTCTATTTGTTCCAGAAAGGGCACCAATGAGATCAAAGTAAAACTTTCACCAATGTCCAACTTAGTCAGCAAGTGAGTATTTTGGGCTTACTGACAGAAACATGGGTGAGAGATTCCTTACAGGAGCATGGGTAACCCCCAAACAGATGCATCACTACAAAAATCCCACCCCATCATGGATGGAACTATGCCAACTGTTATCATGGCTTTCACTTATCAGTTAACCTTTCACTTCCTGTACACTCTAGCATCTCCCAAATTCCTTGCAGCTATAGAAGGCCCCTCCCTCCTCTCCTTTAACTATAAAGTAGTAACAGTTCAATTATCATTAGCATAGACCAGCCAATCGCAGTATTATTGTCCACCTCATTTAGTTGCTATGCCTACGAGGCCAAGGTCATCTCTAGTCTAAGATGGAGATGTGATGGTCATGTTATGCCTACAGGAAAAAAAAGGCATCCTTCCACGACATCTTAACTAATTACATTTGTAAAGAGTCTTTCTCTGAATAAGCGCACATGGTTTGGCTATGGAAACAACCCACTGGACTGACGTTCAGTGTGAACTCTGCTGAACGGAAACTTGTCACACAGTGCTTGCTTTGTTCTGGGTGTGAGACGCAGTGTGGTCAAGGCATCTGTTGTGTGACACTGTTCTCCTTGTCATCATCATCAGAAGCATCTGGGACCACTCAGGATTGAGATTAGGCCAATTGATGTCTTCTATCATCAGACCCACATCTAGGATCTCAGATCCTAGGTGCACCTGCTTGGTGAGCATAGCCCCATGGTCTCATGGGAGGCTACCATATATAGTGTATAGAATATATGCAGGGACAGAGAGCTCTACCTGAGTCACTATGAGGAGGTCACCATCCATGCTGGATAGAGATTTTTCAATGCTGTGGCTGCTTTGGCGTCTCCACACTCCCAATAATCTCCTTTGTTCCCTGGGTGGAACTTTCGTGGGATCCGTCATCAGTCTGTCACTGGTGCCCTACCTGTAGTGATCAAGCACTCATCAGTTCCCCCCAGAGAGTTTCATGCAATAGCATCTTAAGGGTGGAGTCCATGTGAATGGAGAACATGACTTGTGAGACAGATATCAGTTTTGTAGAGAGGGAGGGGAAAAACGGAGCGGAGATGGAGATGAGAGCACTGACAGAGGCCACACACTCCAGTGGGAAGAGATAAAAGACTCTCTGGAAGCACCCCCACACTTGAGGACGCTTTGCTCCCAGGACCTCGATCAGCACCAGCGTGGAGAGGTGCGTTCCTGCTTATGTTTGCGGACAACACTGGAAGGCAGGGAGCAGCTCCAAGTAACCACACATTCCACTCACTCTAGCTGCCTAGGAAATTTCAGGAGGTATTTGACAAGAGGAATAATGAGGTCAAAGCATGAGAAGGTGGGTCAAAGGCGACTCCAAGTCTGAAAGACCCAGAAAGGTTTTTTTTGACACTCTCAGGAAAGGACAAGGAGAGATTTCTAACAATCAGCTGTTGGCCCAACAGGAATTAAAATATAATAAAACAAATCACACTTTCTGGGGAGAACACAGTTCCATCCTGGACACAGCATATCTGCTGAACATCACACATACAGCCAGCACAAGCCATGGCCTTCCATCCAGAGGCTCATTGGCCAAGGTCAGCGGGGCCACACTCGCTGCAGTCCTCCCAGCCTGGAACACCCCTGCAATGATCCAGATTCTGACGGATGTGCTACCCAAAAAGCCCAGAATTTTTTGTTCTTCATTGATTTTAAAAAATAACATTTATATATTTGGACAGAGAAAGACAGGCAGAGAGAAAGAGAGAGAGAGAGAGAGAGAGAGAGAGAGAGAGAGAGAGAAAGCATGGGTACAGCAGGGCCTCCTGTCACTAAAAATGAACTCCAGATGCATGCACAACTTTTTGCATCTCAGTTTATGTGGGTCCTGGAGAATCGAACCTGGACTATCAGGGTTTGCAAACAAGTGCCTTTACCATCTGAGTTATCTCTCCAGCTCCCATTAATGCTTTGTTTAATATTTACTTATTTTTTTATTTGAGAGAAATAGAATGGACTGCCAGGACCTTTTGCTGCTGTAAAAAAAAAAAAAAACAACTCCAGATGCATGTGCCCCTTTACACTGGCAGGCTTTGTAAGAAAGCAAACATTTTTTAACTCTCGAGCAATCTTGCCAGGACCCTTATTTTCATTTAGTTTTTTCTGTTTCAGTTCCTTTAACTTTTTGGTCTAAAACACACCCCTTCCTTTCAGACTACAATGAAGAAAGTGTCCCTTCATCATCCATATAATCATTGCTTCCTTAGAAAACTGCCCATGGAGCAGTGGATTTGGCTGACTTTCCTTTTCATATGTGTGAGGGGTGCGTGTTCATGTGCAAGCACATGTATGCAGAAGCCCGAGGACAACCTCATGTGTGATTCCTCGGGAATGAGGTCCACCTTTTGTGAGACAGGCTCTCTCATAGGCCAGGAACTCACTAATTAGGTTAGATGGGCTGTCAAGTTCTAGGGAATCTCCTGTCTCGGCCTTCCCGATGCTGAGATTACAAACTTACACTACCACATCCAGAATTTTATGTGGGTACCAGGAATCAAGCTGAGGTCAGTGACATTTTTCTGATGGGAGGAAAGGGTTTGTTTTGGCTTCCAGTCTCAAGAGGAAGCTTCATGTTACCAGGGAAAGACAGTAGAGTAGAGGCTAAGCATCGTGTCCTGCCACAGCAGGTGGAAAACAGGAGCAAGAGTAAGCTGACTCTGGTAAAGAGGAAGTTGGTGATAACACCCTAAAGCCACAGCAATACACCTCTTTCCACCTTCCAAATTGCCATCAGCTGAGGACCAAGCGTTCCAAACACATGAGCTTATGTGGGGCATGTGTTTCATGTGTGGAGGCCAGAGGACAACCTCGGGTATCATTGTTCTGAAACACCAGCCATCTCCTTTAAGACAGGGTCTCTCATTGGCCTGAAGCTCACCAATTAGGCTAGATTGGCTAGCCAGCAAGTCCCAGGGATCCCCTCATGCCCGCCTCCCCAGTGCAACGATTACAAACATGTGGGACCACACCAGGCATTGTTATGTGGGCTCTAGGGGTTAACCCCAGGTCCTAATGCTGTCAAAGCCAGCGCTTTACTGATCAAACTATCTCGCAGAGACATCTGACTATTCTAATAGTTATAACTCATGTAATTGACCACCAAAAGCCAGTCCAAGGATGTCTGCACTTTCATGTGGATAAACATTGTATATAAGTACTTTCTCATTCCTTGATTCTGTTCTACTACCCTTTTTCTTCAAAGTTCTAAAATCAAATTATGATGAGCACTTGCTCATGAATATCCAGTTTGGGGGAGTTTTGTTTGTTTACTTGTTTGCTTTTTAGTTTTATTTTTGAGACAGGGTCTTGCATAGCCCAGGCGGATCTCAAATTTATCACACAGCCATAATCTTCCTGCCTCCACAGCCCAAGTGTTTCCACACTTATTTTATCCAGTCCTGGGAAAGGAACACAGGGCTCCATGCACACTAGGCAAGCACTCTACCAACTGAACTGCATCCCCCTCCCCTCAGTCTCTTCCTCTCATGAAGAAGCCTGGCGCCACCTCGTAATCAAGTGTGGCTTTGTGTAAATTAATTCAGCATCCAGATAGCATTTTATTCCTTAGGAGTTAATGGAAACATCTAGTTCTTGGAGACGAATGGGGTGGAATTCCCACCGTGATAGAACTTGATCATTGGATATTAGAATGCTATGGACCCAGTATGAGCTGACTAGTTTTATCACTTGGCAATTGTAATACAAACACTACCCCAAGAGTTATGCTTCATAGTTAGCTCACTCTAATGATATAGTTGAGTTTTAATTGTAGCAAGTTTGGAATAGAGCCATGTGTTTTTTAGACATAAATTTTCACTTGTGGGAAATGCTCTCTATAAAAGGATCCTGCCTGCCTCTTTCAAAAAATTCCCACCTTCTGGCTTTCTCTGGCCTTCTATTGCAGGGGATTCCCATCAGACTGGGAGAGCTACTGAAATGAGTTAAGGGGTCAGAGGGAATGAGGGGGAGGCAAGGCAGAGGGAACAAGAACAAAAAGACTGAAGAGAAGAGAGAACACCCCAAACTTCACCCCGAGGAGATCTTTTGCCAGACCTGGGCTCTCATTCTAAGCAGCCTTAGCAAATATGAGTTCATTTTACTTGGTGCCTCCAGGATTTCCTTTGGGACTTTGAAACACTTTGCCAGTGCAGAATCCCACAGCTTTGCTACAAGCAGGAATCTGATATTTATTGTTAGCATTTTTACAGAAGCTCTGAGCCACCAGCTGCAGGCAGTCATAGCTCTGGAAAAGCAAGAGAGCTGCTAATGTCTGATTCGCCAATAGCCAAAGGGACCCGTGTCCCACCTAACACTGACAGTCTTGGTGTAAACAGATTTCTTTTCATTTTTTTAACTTTTGCGTGCATGTATTTGTGTGTGTAAGTGCCAATATGTGTGGGCCATCAGTCATGTGTGGAGTTCAGAGGAAAACTCAAGTGTTGGTCCTGACCTTCCTCCTTGTTGGAGACAGGTCACTTATTCACTGCTGATTATGCTAGTCTGACTAGCCAGACAGCTTCCAAAAATTCTCCTATCTCCACTTACCATCTCACTATAGGAATGCTGGGATTGCAGGTGTTCACTACTGTATCTGGATTTATTTGGGTTCTAGGGATCCAAACTCAGGTGCTCACACTGGCACAGCAAGTGCTTTACCCACTGAGAAATCTCACAAGCCCACAGATATATTTTTATATGTGAATTTCTTCTCCTTTCTTAAATGAGAAGTTTCCTGAAGCCTGGGACTGCATGCTACTTACTTATATATTCCCTGTAAAACTCAGTGTCTTAGTCAGCCACACGCCGCTGGTATGAATCTCCAAATCAGGCACAGTTTATGGGAGGAAAGGATTGATTGGCATTACAGATCCAGGGGAAGTTCCATAAGAGTGAAAAAGGCTGGCCCTCTTTTACAGGTCCAAGCAGAGAGAAAAAAGTGTCACCAACACCACACACACACACACAACAGCAAAACAGGCAGGGGCCAAAGGGAGAGAAATCTCCTTCCCCTTTATATAGCCTTAGGGTGGAGGTCTTGCAGCCCTATCCCAGACTTACTGGCTTCCTGAGACTGGAATTTCCTTCCTGCACTGCCCATACAAGAAAGGATGTTCATTTCTAGCTCTCCTGAGCTTCCTTACATCCTGCCTACTGAGAAGCTGCCTTCCTGTAAACATCCTCAGAGACCTTCCCAAGATAATTAAAAAGATCAAGTTGACAACAAAACCTAACCATCACAAGTCCACCCCTTGTCAACTTGACATCAAACCATATCTCCTTACATCTTACTTAATTTCCAAATGAAGAGAGTAACGAGATCATAATTCTGCCTAACATGATGAAACTATCCCATGTACATCCAGAAACATAATTTTCCAACACAAGGCAAGGTCCCTTAACTGTGAGTTAAAATCAAAACAAGTTACATATACTGGCACAGCGTGAACATTTCCAACTGTTATGAGGCATTATGAGGAGAGTCTGGACCAAGGAATACTCAACAGCCATTAGGGACACATCCAACATCTGCAGTGCAAGTCCAATATCATAACCAGTGATTGACAGTCTCTGGATTTTCCAGTTCAGCCCCTCCAGCTTGGCTGAGTAGCTGGGAAATCTTCCATCCCAAGTGTCATGGTTTGATCCAGGTGTTCCCCACAAACAAATGAATGTGTTCTGATACATCGATCCTCAGCTAATGGCAATTTGGGAATTAGAACCTCACTAGAGCTGTGTTGTGGGGGCAGGCTTATGGGGGTTATTTGGCACACCTTCCTGCTGCTATTTCCAGTGCTGTGGCAGAGGTGATGTCCACCCCTCTGCTCATGCCATCATCTTCCCTGCCAGGATGGAGTCTCCCCTTGAGTCCGTAAGCCTAAAAAACCCATTCCTCCACAAGCCGCTTTTGTTTGGGTTCTTTCTGCGCAGCAACTAGAAAGCTGACCGCGACACTAATGATAATTGAACTGTTACTACTTTATAGTTAAAGGAGAGGAGGGAGGGGCCTTCCATAGCTGCAAGGAATTTGGGAGATGCTAGAGTGTACAGGAAGTGAAAGGTTAACTGATAAGTGAATGCCATGATAACAGTTTGCATAGTTCCATCCATGATGCATGCATTTCTCATGCTTCCAAAAGAAATACCAGGTATGCAGGACACAGCCATGTTGTTAATCCAGGGACAAAATAAACCTTGACTTTGAAGAGCAGATTCCTTCCTTCCTACCAATTTCTTTCAAAAGGGTTTGCACAGTCTATCCTTCAGGCCTTCCTGAGTAGAAACACCTCAGGCATCCTTTCCATTGCTACAATGTAAAGCAGTTGGGCTAGCTTCCTTAGGATTGCTAATGTGGTGACAATAGCAGTTTAGCTGACCTAAATATTAGTCTCTGTGCCAGTAAATTAAACTTGCCTTGAGTTTTTTCAACCTTGAATCTTAAATTCTCAGTTCCATATCGTTAGCCAAACACAAAAGTCCATTTCTTAAATTCAACCTTGATCAAACTCTCTAGGTATGGGCAGCAAAACACAGCCATGCTTTATTCCAGTTATGTCACTCCAACAAAGTTTTCTCCAATCTCTCCTTCCTCTTAGAAAGTTCCCAAGCCAAGCCTTCAAATTCAATTCTCCCTACACTTCGCATTTCCAAATTCTCATCAGACTAGTCCATAAAACTTGACTTACCACTCTGGAGGGAGTCCTCAGTTGTCAGTACCAAGTTCATGTCCATTCCTCCAGCACACAAGTTCCAAAAGACAAAATTCTATATGGTCAGATTTAATCCCAATCAGATTCCTGGTACCAAAACTGTCACAGTCAGTCACATACCGCTGGGATGAATCTCCAAAAACCAGGCACATTTTATGGGAGAAAAGGATTGATTGATGTTACAGATTCAGGGGAAGTTCCACAATGGTAAAAGATGCTGGCCAAGCAGAGGGAAATATTAACCCATCACCAGCACCACACACACAACAGCAAAACAGGCAGGGACCTAAGGGAGAGAAATCCCCTTCCCCTTTTATAGCCTTAAGGG
>PVHP010008042.1:19635-54707 GCA_004024765.1 Zapus hudsonius | reverse complement strand
GGAGAGGAGAGGAGAGGAGAGGAGTGGAGAGGAGAGGAGAAGTTAGAATTAGATCACTAAGGTAAGGACTTGAGGACCACAGTGGACTGACTGCCTGTGAGGTTTCTGATGGCTGAGTTGAACTGTCACAAAATGGAAGTCAGAAATCCTGGTGGTTGTTTGGTAGAGAATTACACAGAGAGGATGGCTTCGTGGGGGTGGTGGCAGAGCCAGTGACGTAAGGTGATTGGTTTCTACCTGTATTTTTGAAGACATTGATGCCAGGATTTGTTGACATGATGGGTGCAGAACATAAGAGAATGTGAGTCAGAAAGGCCCTGAGAACATTATTTAAACCAATTCTAAACATGAATGTGCCATTAACAGAGACGGGGAAGATGCGGGATATATATGTGTGTGTGTATTTGTATATGCATATATATATTTACATGCTATATATATATATAACTATGCTATATATAAAGAACTATATATAACTATTGCAAATTTGTATAAAACTATACAATATTTTAACATTCTGTATATCACTTAAAGCATATATGAAAATAAGTCAATAAACTCTTAGAAAAATTTGTGTCAATGTATATAACATATAAATTACTAATTTTAACACATAAAGACTTCTAGCAAATCAGTAGGTATGATATTAATACCCCAAAGAGAAAAATAAGTCATTTAGATGCTAGAAAAAATAGAGACCATATGGCATATATTATATAGAAATGTACCAACTAAAATAATATTTTCATCTAATTTAGAAAAATTACCTTTAAGTGACACTGCCTACTTTGGACAAGGGCACTAAAATTTTGTGTTGTTTATAATTTTACTATATATTAGTATTAAATGTCTCAAGATTGCCAGGCATGTTGACACATACCTCTAAAACCCTAACTTGGGAGGTTGGGGCAGGAGAATTGAGAGTTTGTGGCCAGCCTTTGCAACCTAGTGAGTTCAAGACCAGTCTAGACTATATAACAGGACCCTGTTTCAAAAACAAAAAAAAATAAATAAATAGAAATAAAAATGAGTTTCTTGATTGAGCTTTAAGCTGCCACATTCTTTGACTAGAAGGTCTACTTTTTGTCACTTATCTGAATAAAACATTTGTTTATGTATAATTATTTATTTTAAAGGAACTATAGCTGCAACACTTAAAAAAAGGAGATATTATTTCAATAGAGAGAAACCTAAATAAAATAATAGGCTAGGCAAATATTTCTATTATCTTTTTGATATAGTATATCCTATGAGCACACAAATCATGTAATATATATATATATATATTTCATGCATGATGTTAACAGTTAAAACAATAGAGTTGTTTTTCACTTGAAGAAAAAATATACTCATAATTTCCATAAAGGTTTGAAAGAAAATGTTTTAAAATAGCTATAATTATTATGTCTGGCTCAGGGGTGAAAAAATTATTTCACTTTACCTTTTCTGCTTAATCATATTTCATTAGTCTTTTACAAGAGTTGGAATGTTGAAAAACGAAATCAAAGACTAACACAGCCCTGGTCCCTGCCCAACATTATTTATCTCTGAGCTACTTCAAAGTCACCCAGCCACGTGCTGACAAATGTTCCAATAAGAATCACAGAACATATGTCCCAGCAAATTAGGTGGCCAGGCACACGAACAACCTGCCTTTATCTTCCATATCTGCACATTGACAAGACAATTTTCCCTGTCATCGTCATTTGCTTTTCTGTTAGGAACTCAAGGTCTTTTTCTCACAGTTCAATACTTTATTGCATCCGTGCAAATATCCTCTAAATCCGGTGTTCATATCGCATTTTCCATGTGAGGAAACTGAGGCACAAAGACCTGGAGTAACTTGTCGATCTCAAATGGAAGGGAAGATCTTGGGCCAAATTTTATATCCTGGTATCTCTAGCTCTGAACTCTTGCTCTTTTCAATCTAATCTTCTCCTAAAGAGCGAGTGTGATAAAATACAGTGGTGGAGGCACACCACTTAAACAAAAGTGCAATAAGTGGAGAGATATTTCAATTTTCAAATCTGTTCAAGAAAATATTCTGTTTGATGAAAGCCCATCGACAATGCCTTTTATTACTTTTTTCACTATTCCTCTTTTTTATCCACTAGAGGAAAAAAAAATCTAATGCTTAGCTGTTTTTTTTTAACTTAAAAATGGTCAGTATTCCTTGTTGTTACTCTTTAACTTTTATTTCAAGTACAAAGTGACAATTTTTCCTTTTTTACCCTTTTTAATATTTTTTATGATTAATAAGTAGAAACTCTGTATGTCCAAGTCTTGTGTTGGTACCCCCATTCCCTTTCCTATTCCACTGAGGACCCTCCTCAATGGGGTTGCTGGAACATTCCATGGGATGGAGGGCTATGTATTGTGCAAGCAGCAGATGGCTTTTTGGGGAGGGGGAGAGAGAAGGGGGGCAATGCCTCTGGATATTCCCCTACCATGACTTAAAACCTTTCTGCCCACGGTTCTGCAAAGTTCCCTGAGCCATGGCGGGTGAGTTTTAAGCCTTCTTTAGTGTCAAGGACTTAAGAGTGTCTGTGTTTCTACTTTGGACTGTTTTGAGTATCCTCAGAGTCTGTCTCCATTACCCTTGCACAGGTTGTCAGGCTTGCTAGTTGCAATATAAATTTTGCTTTTTTGCAAGATATCAAGTTTTTATAAGCATAGAATGTACATAAATTTGAAAACTACATGGAAGAAAAATACAAGTGTTTACATGGGATTTATGAGTCAGTTACATTATATATCCTTGCTTTTTTTTTGGCTGGAAAGATGGCTTAGAGGTCAAGAAATTTGCCTGCAAAGCCTAGTAACCCGAGTTCGATTCCCCAGTATCCACATCAAACCAGATGCACAAAGTGGCGCATTAAAATAAATCGAAAGTGTGTTTGATGAAAATGTTCATTGATGAAGTAGCACATCAGCCTTGAAGAAAATTGAACCTGTTCACTGGGAATGCCTGGAGCTTGATCTAAAACTTCGGAGACCCTAAGCAAGTGCCTCTAACCATCTCTCCAGCCCGCCATGTTCGAATTTGAAAAAGGACGGGATGAAGTCAACTTTTATTATATTCCAATTTTGGGGTCTTGGTAGTTTCTTGGTACAATTCTTCTAAGATCTCATGGTTTTTCTATGGGAATTAATGCACCCTGTTTACAAACCTGGAAACTGAACTGTGGGGGTTGATGTAGCCGCAAGGACCCACTAGTCAAAGGGGAACTGTGAACTTGAGATGTGATCTCAAAGTCTTATGTCCCCAAGGGCTCTGTTTTTAGACCACAGCATCTACATGGTGATGAATAATTGGTTTGACTTGATTTTGGGATTCTATGCATATGAACACTGAGCAAATCCAAAAGAAATGGCATCTGTGGGGCACTGTCATGGGCAGGGATTGACCGCTATAGCCTTGCAAAGCACATGTGGCTGATTTGGGCTTTAAAGAACAGGCTAGGTCCTGGAGGGAGAGTCAAGTGTGTTTCAGATGAAAAGTTCAAGGTGCCATCCATGCCACTAAGACCAGTTTATGAAGGTCAGCATTCAATAGTCTCACTATTCTCTCTCACCTGTTTCCCGCCAAGCCCAGGGGATGGATGGAACACTTCCCACCTTACCAGACGAGTGGAATGCTGAACTTCCATTTACACTTCACTCCTTATCAGCCGATTTTTCTTCTTTCTTTAAGACCAAGTTGGAATAACGGATGGTATTCCAAGATCCAGGAGGTTTCCAGATCAGAGCACGGACATCGCTGGATCAGCGGGGAGGCCATGAACCTCACTCCATGCTGTCCCCAACTCTCCTCCATGCTCCAGAGAGGGCTTTCCATCATGGTTGCCCAAATATCGATGGCACTTTCAAAAGCTCAGAACAGATGTCCAGCTCATGTCATCCCTAACGTGTTTCTTGGTTGAATATTAGAAGAGAGTCTAAAGACATCACAAAAAAAAAAACATAGTTAAAACTTCCAACCAAGGTTTGCAGCTTTTGTGCAAGTCACGAGGAACAAAAGCTGTCCTGGCCTTTACTCCATGTTTACTAGTGGGCAGATCACATTCAGCCTCTGGGGAGGTCACAGTGCTGACTCCACACGCTTTCCATCCTTCCTCTCTTCAGCTGGTCAGTCAAAGCATTTCAATCTGACACCTCAGACCCTCTCTTCTCAAAATCCAGATGTGCTCAGCTGGAGAGAGAAAAGGGCTCCAGGCACACCATACAATGCAAAGTATCCACAGTGAAGGGCCAGATTGACAAGCAGGCCCGTGGCTGGCCTTATCTACCCCTCCCTGGCTCTGCCTTCCTATTCTGCCTATGTTGACCACAGTCTTTCACCTGGAAGGAGGGCCATTTTTTTTAAAATCAAATCCCAGGGCTTAGTGACTCCCAAGAGGCACTAAGGCATCTATCTCTGTGGTATTTATTACTCTGCCCCCTCTGTACCTCCATGCCCATGACCTCATCCAAACTCACCCTTGCTGCCTAGATTATGCTGAGCTCCTTGCTGACCTCCTCACCTCAGATCGCATTCTAATAATAATTCTTAAATGCACGACAACCATGTAGACAGCAGTTGCTGTCCCAGGGCTGCTATTCACTTGCTATGTGTCTGCTTCAGGCCTCTCTGTGCCCACCTCGATGACGTGCCCCTAGCCATAGCAACCGTGAGCATCTTCCACTCCCTCTGGATAACTGGCACATTGAACCTTTGTAAACTCCAACAAATCATTGCCCTCACCTGGGTCTCCACATCCTTCATTTTGAACCGAGGCGATCCATACAGTCAGTGTTGAGTAAGTCCAGTGGGTTTAAGGTTGCCGAAAGGGTTTGGTTTCTTTCTTTTTCTTTCTTTCATTTTGGGCTCTGTCTGCTCCTGACATGAGAGCGGAGAAAGTGAGACAGTTATTTCCCCTGTTAACTATGGAAGCCAGCTTCTGGTATGTTCCTTTTCCAAGACATTTCAGATTCTAACTGTTCCCACTGAAGTCTCTGGCTCAGTTTGCACTTACTTGAAAAGATGTGAGGTACCTTTAGGGTCCATATGGTTTTATATTTGTTCAGTGGCCCCATGCTCTAAGATGTGCATGTCCTGTGTGCTTCAAGGTTAGTAACACACCCGTGTTTTTCTCATATCACAGAGATGATGGGGAGGCTATTGAAGTCACCTTCATGTTGCTGGCACAAAGCACCCTATCAAAGGCAGCTTGTGGAAGGAAAGGTTTATCATACCTTACAGGCTTAAGGGGAAACTCTATGATGGCAGGAAAAAAAATGTGGCATGAGCAGAGGCTGGACATCACCTCCTGACCAACATCAGGTGAACATCAGTAAGAGAGTTTGCCAAAAACTGGCAAGGGAAAGCTGGCTGCAACACCCACAAGCCTGCCCCCACCTTCTCCAGCAAGGGTCCGAGTCCCAAATTGCCACCAACTGGGGACCTAGCATTCAGAACACATGAGTTTATGGGGGACACTTGAAATCAAATCAGCACAGGAGCAGATGGGAAAAATAACATCAGGGTTCAGAGGAAGAGCATAGAGGTGATGAGGGTCAATACAAATAGAACATTTATGACATCATAGTCCAGTGGACCGGACCAGCCGTTTCCTAACCGTGTGACCTTGGACAAGGAAATGAATCTCTTTGGTATAATGGGAAGAAATACTGGTTACTTCATTAATTACTCTGCAGATGATATAATTGCTACAAGTAAGGTACTTAAAATACTGCCTGGACTGCAGTTGTGTTTTATAGACGTATTGGATATTACTATGCACTAGAATGTCTTTAACCCTAAGAATTATGCTAGAATCATTACATAACAATGGTGATAAAATAATAGACAATTATTTGAGAACTGACTAGCTGCTTTCATCCTTTTTTAAAATTAAATTTTATTATTTATCTTAAAGGTTTCCCCAACTCCATTCCATTGAGGGACTTTGTGGGGGGTCCAGGGACATGTCTTGTTATTTTAAAGGTTATACTCTTAAATCCTTTTTTCCCCAACTCCATTCCATTGAGAGCCTGGCCTCAGTCGTTGTGGGGGGCTGGGGACATGTCTCATCTAATCCTACCTACCTTGCAGCTCTTACAATCTTTCCACCCCCTCTTCCACAATGTTTCTAGACCCTTAGTGAACATGTTAGAAATCTAACTTAGTGTCAAATCGTCTGTTGCCTCTGAGTTCTGCTTGGATGTGATCTGAGTGACCGCAGTGTCCGTCACCACCCCCTTGGGACTGGTTTTCAAGCTTCCTCTGCTGTGACTTCTATGCCTGGGCAGATGTGGTGGAGGTGACTCATCTTGTGGTAGGCAGTTGGCTGTATTTTCTTGTTGTATTGATGTATCCACATCTATAACATCTCTGTCATTGTAAGATAAAACACATTCTCCAACAAAAAGTGAGAGCATCTTGGATGGAAGGGGATAAGCAAAGGTTTTTGAGACTTTTTGATTGTGTGTGGCCTCTCTTCTTAGCCAAAGGGCAGTGGAGGTTCTCTCTGGAGTCTGTTTCCTATCCATGGGATTCTGATTTGGTTCCTAGTTAGAGTTAAGAACGACCTTAAATTCTTGCTCCTTCTGCTGCCATGTATCAAGTATGGGGATTATAGGCACGCACCACCATAACCACTTTTATGTGGTGCCAGTGATCAAATCTAGGGTTTTGTGCATGCTAGGCGAGTGTTTCTCCAACTCAGCTACATCCCAAGTCCTGCTGTCATTCTACATGTCATTTTCAATTTCTGACAGCAATGTGTCTCCTTTGACAAAATACTGAGGCTGCCCAGGGTACCTAATTCAGGTATGTAAATTAGGAGATTTTATAAGTCAAACTTGGGACCACCCCTCTTGGCCAGTTTTATTCAGCACCCTCTCCCCACCACCACTGCGACATGTAGAGAGGATGAGGCACATGGTTGGGCATTCTCCCCTGGGCATATACAGGGGTTCCTAATGACACACGCATGGCCTCCTGGTGACACACACAGGGGTTCCTAGTGACATACACGTGGCCTCCTGGTGACACACACAGGGGTTCCCAGGCGCATATACAGGGCTTCCTAGTGACACACACACGGGATCCCAGGGGCACACACAGGGGTTCCTAGCGACACACACAGGGGCTCCCAGTAGCACGCACAGAGGTTCCTAGTGACAGACATCTTGCCTAGCTGATCTGTGACTAACTACCATGAGGCCAGAGCTATATATCTTTTGTATGTTTTGTCCTATTTCATTGTGCTCCTTGCATGAAAGCACTATTGAACCGAGGGACGCTCACTAGATGCCTTGATTACTTACAAATCTGTTTCTATTCAGGACAGCAAAGACAACTGAGTTCTAAATTCTACTTTGAAAGGTTTATTTCCCCCAAACAATTTTCTGTCTAAAAGTTATTCTGGCATTAAAGATAAGAGACAGCAAAAACCATTCGAGCTCTTTTTAGCTACATACTATTAACTGTCACTGTAACTGGCAGGCATCACATGAGGTGGCTGGTGAATGACCAGAACTGCCACTTGCTACTGTGTCTTCTGGAACAGTAGTTTCCCTGCTCCACCTGAGCCTTCCATGACCACCCACAGAGGACCTGGTCTTATCGTGCTGCTACCCAGAAAGCTTTGCAATGTTCCAAAAATGAGGGTTCAAATCATTGTCATCTGTTCTTCACCCAGCTGTTTTGTGAATTACTAAGAATTAAAATGTAATATGAGTAGGATGCAGGCCATTTCTATTGACTTGACACCTAGTCACTTACAAGGACTCTCAGAATAACTAGGAGCTTGTTTGAAAAAGCTAAGGTTTTACATTCGGGCAGTTTTAAGTCTGGATTTCTGATCTTTTAGCTTTGTAGTTTCCGACAAGTTACCCACTTTCTCTAGGCTCAGCCCTATCACATACATGAAAACACTTATCTTACTGTGTTATTAAGTTTAAAAAGACATTGTTTTTCTAAGGTCGGGTTTCCTCCCAACTCTTCTTCCTGGTCAATACCTCTTTCTGAGCAATAATCTTTTTCTCAATCTAATAAAGAGATCTAGGGAGTATGTTTGCAGCAATTTTTATGAAAGACATTTATTGGGCCATAAAAAAACAATGTTAACGTTTTTTACCCACTTGTTGGGACATGAAGTTCTACGATGTCTTTTTATGGGTAAGCTTGTTTTTCTTCATTTTTTCTTCTGCACTCAGAGTTGGTCCAAATATGGTAACAGTAAATCATTCCAAAGGGGTTCATGCGAACTGTAGATTTAGACACTTGCTGGGCCCCTCGCTCTTCCTTGAGACAGGGAATTATCCAGCCCGTCATTAGAACCATTGCTTTGCACATTAAGCCCTTGAGAGCCCTGTAATTCAACCTCAGCTTTTCTTCCCTTTCAGAGCTCTAGCTGCAGAGGCAGCTCAGCTCTGGTTTTGTGGAGCAGACCTGAATGGTGAGGCTTCTCAACTTTGCCTAACTTTTCTTCCATCTGTTCATTCCTCAAAAATGTACTTCTTGCTGCTCTTTCCATGGAAAGCCAAGTTCCAAAGGTTTACTTCCTCCCTCTCTTCATCAAGGCTGACTGCCACCCCCACCCCTGGTCCCTCTGACCTGTCTTTGTGACTATATCATGGTGGACTCAGGATTCCTTATTCTCTATGGATCACTAGGCTTTCAGGACTCCAGCGATGGTCATACTTGGGCCTCCCAAATGGCAAACTCTTTTCAAAAACAAAGCTTGAAAAAAATCCCTTCTTTGGGTAACTCTCGTAAGCTGCACGTCCTGGTCCACTGGAAGCAAGCGTGAGAGGCCCTGGTAGACCTTCTTCGTGTGGCCCCTTTAAAAGAAGCATTTGTAACTACTAAACAGTATCTGGATATCAGGATCCTGACAACAAATGTTAGTTGCAGCAATACGTAGAGAAATTTCCAGGGATGGATATCACAGTCCATAGATGTGGTATGACATACAGCTCAGTGGCTCCCCAGCCATGGGACATTTGATGCCAGGAGCATGTGAAAAGGCTTAGGGTGATTTAGAACCATAAATAACATGCAATTGCACAGGGAGAAAGCTAGTTTCTGTTCTCACGCATAATTATCTTGGCTCATGTGTCAGGATAGTCCTGGGCCTGTAATACCACTCTGGAATTTCCTAGTCTCTTTCTCTCTCTCATTGTGAATCAAACTCGGAGCTTCATTCCCTCCCTCACAGTCCCATTTTGGAGCAGAGATAACAGGCATTAAAGTCAGATCCAGAAGAGCATTCACAAGCCAGAATTTATTAACAGTGCTTTCTTTTGTGCATATATGTGCTCATGTTAAGTATGGATGTGGTGTGTCACAGAACACATATAAAAATCAGAGGAAAACCTTGGTTGTCAATCCTCATCTTTCTCCTTGAGACAGGGTTTCTCATTGTTCATTGCTGTATTCACCAGGCTAACTGGCCTGCAAGCTTCTACTTGAGTGTCCTGTCTCCAGCTTCTACCTTGTCGTAGACAAGCTGGGATTGCAGATGCCCGCTACTGTGTCTGGTCTTATATGTGGGTTCCAGAGATCCAAACTCAAGTACTTGTGTTTACACAGACAGCCATGTATCCACGGAGCCATCTCCCCAGCCTTCATACTACCAGAGACATGGCCCCCCTCAGTAACAACATACAAAGGGGGTGGAACCGGGTTGACTCCTAGGCTATCCATAACCCCTACCCCCTGGACTGATGCAGTCTGCCCACGGAGGAGGATAGCCAGGTGACTGGGGACAGGGAAGAGGGAAATCAGGGAACTGACTTGCTCATTCAATGTATCTAAATATGGATAATAAAGATATAATTTATATTAAAAAACTTATCGGTTGTCTTTTATCTTTTGTGGTTCTTTTATGGGTGAATTTATGTTCTGCTTATGGGGGTCATATGAAATACTCTTATAAATACAATTAAATGATCAAAACAACCATCTCAAAGGAAAACATTAAGAAGCTACTTATACAACTGGTAAAAATCAGAATTGTAAACTTCATGAAAGTGATACACACATGATTTCAGTTAAGAAAATGTCAATATGAAGGGAGGAGGGCTAACCAAGACTAAAAGCATGAAAATGCCGCAAGGAAACATACTTCTTTGTTAACTAATTAAAAAAATATAATTAAGAAGAGAGAGTTTGGGCAGAAGTACCCTGTGGGGGTGGATAATGCTACATGCAATAGCCATAGCTTGTTTCGTAAAAAATCCAGCGCTGGGGTGGGATACCTCCCAGTGAGTTGTTGGTCAGTGAGGCCCATGAGGCCCCCAAAATAATATAGGCCATTGTCAGTACTCTTGGTTACCCACCAGAACTAGATGATGAGACCCTACTGCTGAAGCTACCGCATAGCTTCATAGCAGGAGGCTGGAAAATCGAGTCAGAGCTGAGCTGGAAGCCTCTCCCCTGCTCGTTAGCTGTCATAGTTCTGGAAAGTGTTATACAGCCTGTTTGTGAAACAAGTCCTCAACAGTCCTAACCAGCAGTGGGCCTGTGAACTATACAACTGGCCAGCCAGGCGAGATATGCTCTGTGGTATAACAGTGGTGTGACTGTTATAAAGGCAATCAATCACCTGCTCTCTGATTGGTCCTGAGACCCGTTCTATGGGAGGGAATTCATGCCTGGTATTGCAAACCTACTGTCATAGTCAGCCACAAGCCGCTGGGATGAATCTCCAAAGCACGCACGATTTGGGGAGGAAAATATTTATTGAAGAGATCCAGGGAAGTTAAGGAAAAGGCTGGCCCCTTTCACAGATCCAAGCAGAGACAGAGACAGAAGTCCAGCACCAGCACCAAGCAAGCACACTGTAACACACTGTGATTCACAAAATGCAGATCTCCAGACCAGGGTTCTGGCTCTTCTCTTGCATATCTATCCTTAGTATTTTACATCCAAATTAGAAAGAGTCAGTCCCCAGGAGGCTAGGCCAAAGTGGCACTTCCTCTAGCCAGAAGCCTGGAGACAATAATTTTAATAAATCCTTAATTCTTTTGGGGGACATTATTCAAACTACCACGCCTACCTAAAAAGCCTAGGGCTTGGAAAGTCACAGGTCCTAGGGAGAAGCTCCTACTATGATTTGGCTAAATGGGTATGTTGTGTCCATTCACTTCCCTCTAAATATTTAACTTTATGCTCATAGATTAATGCTGTTGTCACTTTTGGTCAGAAAATCTTCTTTTTGCAGATGGCAGTGACTCCTGGATGAGACTGTAAACTCATCAAGGTGCTGAGAAAAAGTTTCTGATGAGGGCTCAGCACTAAATGAGACATCGTGTCTCCCCTTTCAAGGCTCAGGGAACACTGAAGAAGAGGGAGTGAGAAGAAAGTGAGAGCCCGAGGATGGGGAGGAGTGCCTCGATGCTGTCTTATAGACATGATGCCATTGCATTCACAACCTCACAGCTGTCTTATAGACATGATGTCATTGCAATCACAACCTCACAGCTGCTATGCAACCTTGTGCCCATCAGCCTTTCATCATGTATGATGGAGGAGGGCAAAAAAAATTCACATAAAAGAGGGACTGGTTGGAAAGAGGGGTTCAGTGAAAAGCGGGTGTAGGAGGACAAAAGAAAGGAGTCAAGGGCTGGAGAGATGGCTCACGGTTAAGGCACTTGCCTCCAGTGCCTAAGGCCCTGGGTTCAATTCCCCAGGACCCACATAAGCCAAACCCACAAGGTGGTGGCCCTGGTGTTTTCTCCCTCTCTCTTTCCCTCTCTCTCTCCTCTCTCTCTCTCTCTCCATCTCTCTGCTTGAAAATGAATAAATAAAATATTAAAAAAGAAAGAGTGGGAGAAGATTGTGATCAAAATGTATTATGCACACGTCTGAAAATTGTCAACAAAGTTTTTAAAAGAAGAAAATTTCAAGATAGTCATGTAAATGTGAACCTTGCAGGTGGCAAGGTATCCAATGACGAATCTTTTCCTTATTACCTGAGCCTTTGTCAATAATTTACCCAAAAGCCTTAGTTTCTCTTCTTTATATAGTTGAAAAGATATCCTGATTGGGTCACTTAAAGCAATTTGTAGATCCAGGAAGATGACAGACAACATGCAGGCATGGTCTGCTAGAATCCCTGGGGAATAAATTGGGGAAGGCTGAATAACAGTGATGGGGAAGGTAAGTGACGCTCACATACCTCTGTCTTTAATAGCAAAGTAAAATAAGAAACTTTACAAAGCAGGAGAGAGAGAGAGAGAGAGAGAGAGAGAGAGAGAGAGAGAGAGAGAGAGAGAGAGAGAGAGAGAGAGAGAGAGAGAGAGAAAGTCAAGACTGTCCCAGAGGCTTGGCTTAGTTTGCGGGGAGCTCTCCCCTTTCTGGTGAGGGGGAATGCAACAGCACACTGATCAAGACAAAGAGGCCCAGAAAACCTGTGCTGTGCTTTCAGTAACATTTTAAGGGGAAGAAAGAGAGGGGGAGCCAGGCAAAAGGTGTTTGGCCGCTGCCCCCCGGGACAGGGAGGAGAAACTCCAGACAAACCCTCTCTTCTGGGCAATCGTGATTGGAGCAGCTGAAGGTCACCCATTTACAAAGATCCCTACTGATTTGGTGGCTTGGTGACCGGAGAACCTCTAGAAACCCTATCCTGGAAACTCAGAGAGTCACTGAGCTGCATGCTGAGATTTGGCCGTAGACTACCTCTAGACCACAGGGGGGAAAATTTGAGCCAGAACCACATGGAGTCAGCAAGGTGGAAACTGAGTCAGAGGCAGAATCTGTAGGAAAATGTAGCTGCTGGGTCCAAGCAGCAAGCTGGACATCCGGAAGGACAGCAGGGTCGGGGCCATGCCAAGCTATCTCTAAAGAGTGTCTATGACCCAGCCCCCACAAAGGGCTGCTGAGGGCAGGGCCAGCGCTTACAGCAGGCTCCTGAAGGACTGGCCACAGGTGGGTCCAGCATCTATGATGTGACCTCTAACCCAACCAGCATCTGTAATCAAGCCTTCCAAAGCAACATTCACAACTGGAACCTTAGACTGCTCAGCACTGTGACTAGACACCCAGGACCCAACCTCTCAGGACTACAGAGGGATGTAATAAGCATCGGGACCCCAGGAAGGTACATGGAGAGACTTTGCAGGCCAGATTCTACACTCCACCCAGCCCTCTTCTCTTCACACCTGAACTGTTCAGGTCACCTGCTTGCTTTTCTTTACTTCTTTCTTTTCATTTTACCTTAAGACAAAACTTCCTCATTCCTGCCTCCCCCTGTCATTCTTCCGTTTACATTTCCTTCCTCTACTTTTCTGCTAAAAAGCCAATCTTAATCAATAGCCTACTGTGTTATGCTTCCTTTCCTCAGGTGGTCATAGTACCTAGTGCACAGTTATGTCAGTGTTTCTTTACCTTCTAAATGGTTGGAACTGAAGGAGTGATTCTTTTAAAACTTGGCTATTACTGTATTTTCATAGTGGATCTAACTTTTGATAGTGATTCTTTTTCAGGCTACATTTTACTCTCAGGGGAGTATTGGCCTGGTGCCCCAAATACCAGTCTAGTAAAGAAAAACCTTCCTGGGCTGGTGAGATGGCTCAGCGGTTAAGGCACTTGCCTCCAGTGCCTAAAGCCCCAGGTTCAATTCCCCAGGACCCACATAAGCCAGACCCACAAGGTGGTGGCCCTGGTGCGCTCTCTCTCTCTCTCTCTCTCTCTCTCTCTCTCTCTCTCTCTCTCTCTCTCTCTGTATCTCTCTGCTTGAAAATGAATAAATAAAATATTATAAAAAAAAGAAAAACCTTCCTATAATCTATTACTTTTTAAACATTGTAATCACTTCCACTGAAAGAACAAGGGTGGTTAAACAATTCAACCAATGACCTTATCCCAAATGAGCCAGTTCCAATGCAAAACACAAGAAAAGGAATATCGCAAGCAACATAACTCTTCCAAAAATTATTAGTCTCTGTATTAGTCAGGGTTCTCTAGAGGAAACAGAGTTGGCAGAATGGATTGTAGTAAAAGGGAATTTATTGGGGTAGCTTATGACAGTCCAACAATAGCAGTCTGCAGGCCCACAGGTGAAGAAACCAGTAGCTGTTCAGGCCAGGTGGCTGGAGGCCTCAACGGTCCCAATCCAGCCCAGAAGGCCTGATGGCTCCCTTGGGAGTGGCTGCTCTTCAAGTCCACGATGTGAGGCTGAGGAAACTGGGTTCTGATGTCCAGGAAGGGTAGGAGAGCAGGATGCTAGTGCAAGTCACGAACAAGCACCAGCAGCCAACAAGCAGGGAGGCCAGGAGAGAATTTCTTCCCCTTTATATAGCCTTAGGGTGGGGTTTATAACCCTTCCCCAGACTTAATGGCTTTTGGAGTCTCTGGAATTTCCTTCCTGCACTGCCCACACAGGAAAGGATGTTTACGTCTATCTCCTTTGAGCTTCCTTAATCCTGCCCCCTACTGAGAGGCTGCCTTCCTGTGAACATCCTCAGAGACCCCCCCCAAATATTACTTGAAAGGTCAAGTTGACATCAAAACTTAACCATCACAGTCCCCCAGTAAGGAGAATGAATCAGATGAAATCCCAGAGAAGGAATACAAAAGAATGATTATAAGTATGCTCAAAGAAATCAAAGAGAACACCAACTCCTGAACGGACTGCAAGACATAATCAACTGGATGCAATGAGGAAGTAAGTATAGGATATGAAAAGTCATGTAAAAAATATGGATGTGAAGGTGGAATTCAATAAAGAGATAGAAATACTGAAGAAAGTCTATAGCCATGCAACTCAACATGCCCGATCTCATAAAGAATACTGAAGAATAAACAGATTCAAATACTGGAAATGAAAAATTAAATAAGTCAAATGAACAGCTCCATGCAAAGTCTCACCAAAACAATGGATCAAGGGGAAGACAGAATACCAGTGCTTGAAGACAAGGTAGAGGAATTACAACCTTCACACACTGACAGAGATAAATTAAAATTTAAAACATACAAATGGAGCATTTGACACTATAAGATAAAATCTACACATCATGGACATAGAGTCATCTTATGCTAAAGGTATAAGAATTCTTTTTAGTAAAATCAGAACACTTCCCAACTCTAGGAAAAGAGACCCCCACCCATGTTGTAGCAGTTACGTTGCTGGAACATAACACCTGAACAAAAGCAGCTGATGGGGGGATAGGGTTTATTTCAGCTCTCAGTTGTTAGGTGGAATTTCATCATGGCAGGGAAATGTAAGAACAGACAATAGGGCACCACATCCTCACACAAGAGGAAGCAGCAAGGGTGAGCTGCACAACACCAGCAAGTGGGCTGGACTATAAACCCCAAGCTTTAGCCCCAGTGACACACCTCCATCAAGACTGTGCCTCCCAAAGGCTGAGGATCAAGTATGAGGCTTAATCACAAACACGTGAGGCTATGAGGAACATCTTACATTCAAACCCCACATGTGTAGTGTAGTAACCATATAGAACACCAAGCAGACATAACCAGAAAAGAGCTGCCCCACATCATATTACAGTGAAAATACTAGATGTAAAGAGAAAGTATATTGAAAGATATAAGAAGGAAATTCCACTGCTATATATAAAATCAGGACTGTCAGAATAATATCAGAATTCTCAACAGAAGGGCTTCAAAAGTATACACCATGTCCTGAAAGACAAAAACTTCCAACACAGACTATCTACCCAGCAAAACTATCTGCCGTAACTGAAGGAGAAAGAAAACACTTTTCATTTTACAAAGGAGCAAAAAAAAAATCCATGAGCACAAAGCCTGAAGATATTAAAAGGAATCTTTTGGATTGAAAACATAAACAAGCTTCACATCCCTGAAACCACAGGAGAGAAGAGATCATGCAAGAACAGTACTTACATACACAGAGATTAGGAAAACACTAGAAACTCATGAATCAACAAAACAACAGAGCTTAGTCTGTACCTTTCGATAAGAATTCTGAACACGAATGGTGTAAATGTCACAATCAGAAGACGCAGACTAGAAACTGGATTTGCAAATAAGATCCATCAATTTGTTTCCGCAAGACACACATCTGACCATCCAAGACACACGCTTAAGGGTAGAAGGATGGAAGAAGACAATCTAGGCAGATGGGAGGAGGAAACAAGCCAGGTCTGCGCTTCTAGATCTGACAAAACTACACTTCAAAACTAGTCATAAAAGACACAAAAGGCACTTCACTCCGATTAAGGGAATAGTTAGTTCATCAAGGGCTCATCACAATTTTAAACATATACAGACCAAACCTGGTGGGCCCAATTTCATGAAACAGATAGTGTTAGAAGTCAAGTTATAGATCAGCCACACAACAGTAGTAATGGATGACCTCAACACCCCCCTCTCACCAATAGACAAGTAGGTCATCTTCACAAAAATAAACAAACATCTGAGTTAGATGACATCACATATCATATGGACCTAACAGACATCCAAACACTGTAGAATACACATTCTTCTCCAGAGCTCGTGGAACTTTCTATAGAACAAATCATATCACAGGACATAGAGCCCATTTTAACAAATATAGGAAAATTCCTTGTAGTATGTGTGGCCATAATACAGGAAAACTAGCAATCCGAGAAGGGAGAAACTCATTGAGATTAAACAACACACTGTTGACTGAGATATGAATCACCAAGAAAACCAAGAAGGAAATTTTTTTAAAATCCTATAATTGAAAGTGAAAATACAACATGCCATAAAAGAAAGCACTCCTAAGAGGAAAGTTTATAACTACAAGTGCAAACATTAAAAAAATCATAGAGGGGGCCTGGAGAGATGGCTTAGTGGTTAAGGCACTTGCCTGCAAAGCAGAAGGACCCGAGTTTGATTCGCCAGGACCCATGTAAAGCCAGCACAAAGTGGTGCATGCATCTGGAGTTCAAAGCCCTGAAATGCCCATTCTCTCTGTCTCTCTTCTCTTCTCTTCTCTTCTCTTCTCTTCTCTTCTCTTCTCTTCTCTTCTCTTCTCTCTCTCTCTCTCTCTCTCTCTCTCTCTCTCTCTCTCTCTCTGCTTGCAAATAAATAAAAATATTTTTTTTAAAAACCAGGGAGATCTCAAATAACTTAATGATGCAACTTTGGGCCTTGTAAAAACAAGCCAAACCCAAAGTCAGTAGACAGAAAGAAATCATGATAGAAAGTAATGAAATGGAAATGAAAAAAAATGCAAAGAATCAATGAAACAAGAAGTTGTTTCTTTTCAAAGGTAAGTGACAAACCATTAGCCAAACAAACCAGATAGAAGAAAGAGAGAGAAGACCCAAAATACTAAAACCAGAGATAAAAAAGGATTTATTACAGTAGATATCATTGAAATTCAGAAAATCATCAGGACCTTGTTTAAAAACCTGTATTCCACTAAATTGGAAAATTTAACAGAAATAGATTCACTTCTAGATACCAAGAGGAAATGAACAAATAGATCTGTGAAAAAGCAATGAAATTAAAATGGTAATATTAAAAAAAAAAAACTCCTTGGAGAGATGGCTCAGTGATTAAGGCGCTTGCCTGAAAAGCCTAACCACCTGAGTTTGATTCCCCAGGACCCATGTAAAGCCAGATGCACAAGGTGGCTCATGTGTTTGGAGTTTGTTTGAAGCAGCTGGAGGCCCTGGCATGCCTATTCTCTCTGTCACTCTTCTCTATTTCTTTCTGCTTGTAAATAAATAAATAAAATATTTTTTAAAACCTCCCAATTAATAAAATTCTAGGAATTCCAACAAAACTTCAAAGAAACAACTCCAATGTTTGTTAAACTATTCCATAAAATAGAAAAGAAAGAAATTCTGCCAAAGTCCTTATAAAGCCCATATTAACCTGACAGCAATACCAGATAAACACATACAAAACAGAAAAATTACATCGCAATCTCCTTGATGGATATAGATATAAAAATCCTCAATAAAATACATGCAAGCTGAATTCAAGAACAGATCACAGAGGTCACTCAGGTAGAGCAAGTTGGCTTCATTTCTGAGACGTTGGGATGAGCCCACAACATATACAGAGCAGTCAGTATAACCCAGCACATAAATGGACCCAAAGTCAGAAACCACATGACCATCTCAATTGATGAACAAAAGACTTTGGACAAAGTCCAAATGTCTTAGTGATAAAAACCCTGAGGAAGTTAGGAGTAGAAGGAACTTATCAAAATAATCAAAACTATATAATGAACCTAATAGCTAACAATCTACGAAAGATGGAAAGAAAAAACTCTCAAGTCAGGAACAAGACAAAGTGATCTGCTTTGTCTACTCTTTTTTAATATAATTCTTGAAGTCTTAGCTAGAATGGAAAAAAAAGAAACAAAAGAAAGAAACAAAAGGAAAGGGAAAGAAAGATGGCAAAGTATCCTTATTTGTATCAATATCCTTAAAGGGATACACCCTCCCCAAGGAACTGTTCGTATATAGTCAATTGTTGCTGGAGGAAGGAAAATCATTGTTTTTCAGTGGTGTAGGCACTGATGTTCCTATGCTCCTGTAATCCATCACTCATGCTCCTGTAAGAAACACTAATTAAACTCACTGGATCACCAAGAAGGAATAAAGACAGGAAGGTAGAAGGTGTTCTAGTTGGAGAGAGCAATGGGATAATTGGGAGTAGATAGGGTATCAGAGTGTAATGGATGTGAATACCATCAAAATGCATTATATGCATGTATGAAGAAAGCTGTGATAAAACTAATTTTTGGGAATAATTTATATATGCTAATAAAAAGTTACAATCAATAGGCTTCATAGATACCAGTAATAAACCATGATGAAAAAGAAATCAAGAAAAAAAAATGTCATTAAGAGTTGATTCAAGAAATATCTTGGAAGCTGGGCATGGTGGTGTGTGCCTTTAATCTCAGCACTGGGGAGGCAGAGACAGAAGGATCAATTTGAGTTTGAAGCCACCCTGAGACTACATAGTGAGTTCCAGGTCGGCCTGGGATAGAGTGAGACCCTACAAAAGAAAGAAAGAAAAAGAAAGAAAGAAAGAAAGAAAGAAAGAAAGAAAGAAAGAAAGAAAGAAAGAAAGAAAGAAAGAAGAAAGAAAGAAAAAGAAAAATTTGGAATAAACCTCACCAAAGACATGGCATACACTTTTGAACACTTCTGTTGAGAAATCTGATATTATTCTGACAGTCCTGACTTTACATATGACAGTAGAATTTCCCTTTCTCTGCACTTTGTCTGCACATCTAATGTTTTCACCGTATTATGACATGGGGTAGCTCTTTTCTTTCTGGTCAGGTCTGCTTGGTGTCCTATATGGGTCCTACACTACACATGAAAACTTTAAGACAAGGCTGGAGAGATGGCTCAGCATTTGCCTGCAAAGCCTAATTACCCAGGTTCAATTCCCCAGCACCCACATAAAGCCAGATGCACAAAGTGGTGCATGCATCTGGAGCTCATTTGCAGCTTCTAAAGGCCCCAGGGCGCTCTCTCTCTCTCTCTCTCTCTCTCTCTCTCTCTCTCTCTCTCTCTCTCTCTCTCTCTCTCTCTCGTGCTCCTTAGAAAGAAAAGTATTTTTTAAAAACTTGAAAACATTTAAGAAATAAAGAAGTCACTAGAAGATGGAACAATTACTATTCTCTTGTAGTAGGAGAATTAATCTTACAAAATTGACCATGTTACCAAAAGTTATCTATTGATTCCATGCAATCTTCATCAAAATTTGAATGTCTTTCTTCACAGAAAGAAAAAAATAGGGGATCGAGAGATGACTAAGCAATTAAAGGAGTTTGCTTGCAAAGCCTACAACCTAGGTTCAAGTCCCCAGCACCTACATAAAGCCAGGAAGGTTTTTTGCTGGCAGTGGCAAGATACCCATGCATGCATGCACCTGTGCATGAGTATGTGCATGCACACACACAAATAAATAAATACATAAGTTTTTAAAAGAAAACAAAGTAAAATCCACATGGAAGAACAGAAGACTCCGGATCATCAGAGCAATCCTGAGCAAACAGAACAATGCGGGAGCTCTTGCCCTATCTGATCTCACCTTCTGCTACAGAGGCATAGTGAGGAGCACAACATGGTACCGGCACAAAACAGACATGTAGATCAATGGAACGGGAGAGAGGACCCCAGACCTAAAGTCAGGCATCTCTCTGCCACTTGTTTATGACAAAGATGCCAACGTTTTCAGCAAAAGGTTCTGGGAAAGCTGCATACCCTGATGTAGAAGAATGATGCTAAATCCTTAATTTTCATAAACTTCCAAGTAAATGAAATTCCTTAATTTAAGACCTGAAACTTTGAAAGTTTCAACTGCTGGTGAGGATGTGGTCAAAAGGGAACACTCTACACCGCTCATGGGGACAGAAACTAGTCCAGCCATTATAGTGGACAGTATAGAGGTTTCTAAAATAAAATAAAATAAAATATAAAATAAAATAAAATAAAATAGAACTACCATATGACCCAGCTATACCATTCCTGGGTTTACAAAGACTAAGTCAATATATTAAAGAGACACTTACACACCAATATTTATGGCAGCACTGATCACAATAGCTAAGTGATGGAACCAACTGAGATGTCTGACAACAGAGGAATAGATAAAGATATAGACAACAGAAAATGTTCCAGCCATAAATGATGAAGTTAAATTGCCTGCAGGAAAATGGATGCATCTGGAGATAATCATTAAGCAAATTAAACAATCTCAGAAAGTCAGATGTGGTTCCTAGATTCATATAGATACATGAAATCACACATGGGAAGATGATAGGAAAGGAGAAGTGAAGCTTTCCAGGGAGACTGGGGGAACTAACAGGAGGGAAGGGGTCAGAACGGATCGTATAAAGGGAATAGACAAATCTGTAATATATGCTTGCATGTAAATTTAAGGATTACAATTAAAACATACAGTAAGAGAAATGATATCTGCACGGCACAGAGCAAATGCTCACGACTGGTGGCTTTCTTTGCCTTTTTAGAGTTATTTCACTTTTTGAGCTTCAACAAGAACAAAGAGTCCAAGTACTGACTGAGTGAACAGACACACGTGCCCTTCCCTAGCGGTTAATCTGTGTTCTCGTGAGTTACAAAATATGCAGCTGTTGTCCGGGATGGAACTGTTGTTAACTGTCAAATACAACTCTGAAATAAACACAAGAAATACCTTCACATGACAAGAGTCGAGGAAAGAAATGTCAGAATTCCTGGGTGAGTCAATGTGACCCCTCAACCTCCATCATGTTTTCTTCAACACGGCCTCCCTTTGTCTCCAAAGGTACCGCTGGTGTCTCTCCCATTCCCTCCTCCCAAAATCTCTGCTATATCATTAGTCTGCTGAGTGAGCCTCCTTCATACTATCATTATGGCCACCATATTTTCCCTTACTCATTACAGTCTTTCCCAGCATAGTTATCTAAAAGGTCGTGTACATTCCCCCTGGTTTGTCTGATCTACCACCCATCCCCCCAGGGCCTTTAAACCTGTGTCAGTTACTTTCTCTTTGCTGGGACAGAATCCTCAACCAGGAACAACTTATGGAAGGGAAGGGTTTAATTCAATTTATATTTTCAGACGGTAGAATTCATCATGGCAGCAGGAGAAAGCCGGCGTCACATCTTCACAATGGCATGGAGGAAGGAGAGAGAGAGAGAGAGAGAGAGAGAGAGAGAGAGAGAGAGAGAGAGAGAGAGAAACAGCAAGTGGGGATGCATTATAAAGCCTCAAGTTCCAAGCCCAGTAACACGCTTCCTCCTAAAATTTCACAGTCCTCCCAAAATAGCACCCCTACTTGGGGAATAAATATGCAAACACATTAGTTGTTGGGAGACATTTTATATTCAAACCACCATGCCCACCTTTTAAATGCCCCATATGATGTATCCCCTACCTGAAGCCAATGACAAATTATATTCCCCCTTTCTCTGCAGTAGATCCTTCACGCATACTAATGCCTTCTCCCCAGGAGCTCCATGTCGCACCTGCTTCTCTGCCCAGTCCCTGCTTCTAGCTCCCAGGTATCCTTCAAGGTTCAGATAAGAGCTTCCTTGCTCTGGACAATCTTCCCAGATGCTTGCCCAAACCTTCAATTAGGCCAAGTTTCCTGATTATTCATGTCCTTTCCTTTTTAACATTTACCTGTGGTTAAACTTAGCATACAATAGTCCATGGGGAAAGACCATGCCTGGCTGTGCTTGGCATCAGGGCCAAATGCAGCCAGCAAGAGACATAGTGTAAACAGTTGGTACATATTTGTTGATATTGTGACGTATCTGTTAAATAAATTAAAGAGCCAATTGTCCTCACTGCACTGGGATTTTGCTTGTTGATTGGTTTAATTTTGATAAATATTGTATAAACTGCACATAACAAAAATTACCATTCATGACCTTTAGTTTACTTACTGTGTGTAACCATCCCCACTGCTGAGTTCTGGAAGATTTTCAACACCCCAAAAGGAAACTTCATACTCATGAAGCAGTCCTTCTTTATGTCCCATCACCCACTAGTGTGAGTCCGCTTGCCTTCTCTATGGGTTTGCTGACTCTGAGTATTTCATATGAATGGAATCATTATCACCTCGCTTACAGCTGCTGGGTGTCTCTTAATACAGACTTGCGCTTATCATCTCTTTCATTACCAAGCAATAGGAAAACACTTTACTGAATGGAAGAGTTTTTCTTTGTAACTTCTCAAATCAAATAATTATAACATTTGTAGTTCATTTTTAGTTCTAAGAGTAAACGTTTTTGTTGTCATTTTTATAGGAAATTAAACTGAAGAAATACAGTACACAAGACCTATTCATTTTTATTGTATTGTACACAAAGAATTGGTTTTGAAACTAAAAGATAGCATGATTCTGAAAAGTGCAGTAAAAGTTTAAAACAGAAATAGAATATTAACATATCATATACAGACTATGGAAACATTAACAGAATAAGGCAAACAAATATATTAATGAATAGGTTAATGGAAATGACCACAACTAAGGATATCTCTGAGGACTGAACATTTGCTCAAGATCACACAGCTATAAAGTGACAGGGGCAGGATTTGCACACAGGCCTTGGAAGTATTCACGCCACATGGCTTTCTCCCATGGATCAGAAGGGTAGGGTTGGCTCTGACAATCAAGTTCAAACCCATAGCCCAGCCCTCTCCTATCTGACATTTACTGTAAACTAAGGGGAAATATTTTCTATAATGGGATCATTAAAACATGCACAGATTTTAAACATTATTTTTCTTTATGCTAAAAGAAAATTTTAATTTATGTATCTGTTGAGTATTGATAAGCAACCTCCCTGCAGGGTGGATATATCTGTAATGTCCTACTGGGGATTCGTAAATCACCAGGTATAAGCCATGCATGGTCCTGGCAGGCCCTGCTCTGTGAAGCCTGTCAGTCAAGTTTCAGTTCAGTGTTGTTTCAGAACAGAAGGTGTGTGGAGCTGAGCAATTTGGAAAATACCCGTCTTCAATCACAGCACGGGGTAAACTTTGGAAGTGATTTCTATCAGGCTGGTCTGAACCACAGGTCAAGCCAGGGGGCCCATGATTATGTATATATAAGTCTATGATCGTTTGTCATTATTTCACACCACCTGGCAAAGATTGAGTCCCAAATAGTCCACCTGCTAGGCATTATACTTTGATCAAAAGTCAGATCACGTGGGTTGCTCTCCATTGGAAAACGTACCCATGTGTCTGCAAAAGTAGAATACAGTCAAAGCTATTTTCTTCTGTATTTGCACAATATAGACCTTTCCTTTCTGTGCCTTGGCGGAATCTGAGCTTAATGGCAGGTTCTCGTGGGAAACTTTCAGACTGGCTCAGCATTTGGTGTTACAAAGAGAACGGTGAGCCAATCAGAGGAGCCGGAGCTGTGCCCGAATTAGAGTTTCCTACATGCCGAGTTGTTCTGAGGAACAATTTCAAGGCTATTTTGGGGAAGCTGGTCTGCAAGTTTTCTGAAATGTTTGTTGTCAGCACATCACTCTGGTCCCAAGCTTGGAGTAATTTAGGCCTGTGTGCCTACTTCCCCTTCCATCTGAGAATGATGGTAAAGGTCATGGCCACTAAGCCACAGGGGCCTCCGTGACATCCAATTTGAGTGCTATAATTCCAAGAAGTTTTGGTTAAAATAAACACCGAGGGTTTTTAAATAAATTACACTGATTAGTTGGCTTGCTTTTCCTCCCTCGTGTGACCAACTACGTACACTTCACATGCATCCATTCACACAGCCAGCATTTCCTGAGCACCTACTAGGTGCCAGGTGCTACGTGGGAGTGAGATTCAGTGACGGGTCTGAAAAACCTCAGGACAGTTATGAAGGTTCCATACTAATTGTGCACTCAGTGCCCCACCCACAGGACATTCACTGAGCACCTGCTATGCTGCCAAATCACTCAGAATATATCCCTGAACAAATTAGACTAGTTCATTGTCAGTATGTAATCTCAGTGGGGAGAAGAGACTAGAAATAATAATCCTAATGAATAATTAACACTACATGGTATGTTAGAAAATGGCCATGAGATTGTCAAACATGGGAGGTAGTCAAGCTGGAACACCTAGAGACGGGGCCATTTGAGCACAGAGTCGAAAGAGGTAGGGGAGGAAGCATTGCTGGTGCAGAGCCAAGGGCATTTCAGGACTCCAGAGCTGAAGCCACAGGCCGTGTGATGGAAGCGTGTCTGGTGTCTGTGGAGGAGCTGGATTGGAGTGGACAAGGAGCAGAAAGATGGACCAGGGCTGGAGAGATGGCTCAGAGGTTAAGGCACTTGCCTCCAGTGCCTAAGGCCCTGGGGTTCAATTCCCCAGGACCCACATAAGCCAGACCCACAAGGTGGTGGCCCTGGTATTTTCTCTCTCTCTCTCTCTCTCTCTCTCTCTCTCTCTGCTTGAAAATGAATAAATAAAATATTTTTTAAAATAAAGTAAAAGGACCTTTTCTTTAAAAAAAAATAAGAAAGAAAGATGGATGATATGATGGGAAAGATGAGGGCCTGATTTGAGACTGACAGGGGAGTGGGTAGGTCACAGCCCTGTGGACCTTGGACTTGTTTTGCATGAGATAGAGCCGCAGGAGGCTTCCAGTCTGCTCTGTATTGTTAAATGATGAGTCTAGGTAGACCATCAAAAATCAAAGCATGGAGGGCTTTAGTGAAATTATGAGAGAAAGCTTGGCTAGGAGGTAGGGTGTCTTGAGCTATAATAACAGTGGAGATGGCGTGAAATAGGTTGTGGGACTAACCCAATAGATTAGATGTGAGAAGGGAAATAAAAACACATGCCTTCAATATTCAATCACTCCTTAGTCATTCACTCACCCATTAAACTACTCAGGAAAAAAACCACATGAGCCTTTAGATACCAACAGTGTGGAGAGGATGCTGACTGTGTCCCAGCTCTTGAGGGATACATTGTGGGAAGGAGAATGCAGTCATAGACATATGGGACCAGAGAGCTTATGGACAACTCTGCTGAAGAGAGCCAGGGGCTTAGGTGCAGAGGAGAGACGGCCAGGCTGGGTCCTAAGGGAGTAACAGGCACTTGTCAGTTAGGAGAACATCCTAGCAGAGCACAAAACACGTAGAGGCAGGAGGCTGCTTTGTGAGTTGGAGAGCTTCTGGTATGTATACAGGATGCAAAGCAGGAGTGTTGAGGAGTCTGGAGAGGGAGCTGGGTTCACTTTCAGATGACCTGAGGTCTCAGCCTCCATGTGGCTGTCATTGGCCTTTCAAAGGCAGGAAGTCATGGACAAGGTTTAGGTGGTGAGGTGACCAGGCTGGGTTTGCCTTTGAGAAAAATCACTAGTTGAATGGGACAGATGTATTGGAACTGTTTGCACAGTTATTGATGGAATGAGAAGAATAGTGATTTTTTTTTTTTTTTTTGGTTTTTTGAGGTAGGGTCTCACTCTAGCCCAGGCTGACCTGGAATTCACTATCTCAGGGTGGCCTTGAACTCATGGTGATCCTCCTACCTCTGCCTCCCAAGTGCTGGGATTAAAGGCATGCGCCACCACGCCCGGCTAAGAATAGTGATTTTTATGACAAGAAAATGTGGCATTGTTGAATCCTTTAATTTGGTCATTGAGCTAAATATTAATTAGAAATGAAAGCACAGGTTTTCACCACTGAGAGATAAAGCTTCCATCTTTCAAAAATCTGTGAATCAGCAACATAACGCCGACAGCTGGTCAAACAAAACATTCTAACATTAATGTCACACGAAGTCCTGTTACCAGTGACTTGATACGATACAATATAATAACGGGATCCATCCACTCAAGGAAAGACAAATCTGGAAATAAGTTCTGGAAGCTGACAGGAATTGATCTAAGTCTCAGATCCCCTTCCTGAGGACAGTGCTCCTCCACATCTGGGTGCCAGTCATGCCGGGGAGGTGGCAAGATGCACATACAAAGACCAGCTGTTATCCAGAGGCATGGGCAGGAGAACCTGGCTGAATACTAGGCTATCCATGGTCCCCTGTCACAAGGACTAATCCAGACGACCCATGGAGGAGGTTATCCAGTGGAGGGGGGAGGGGAGGGCAGCGGGGAATTGGCAATAACAACTCATTGTTTGCCCACTGAATGTTGTAACTCATTATGGACAATAAAAAAAAAGGCAAAAAAAAGATAAAATGAATAAAGAAAATATATTTTAAAAAAAGACCAGCTGAAGCCTAACAGAATTGGAATCTCTGCCTGGAACACACTGAAATGCATTTATCAAGGGTTTATTGTTAGGCTTGGTAAAAAGAGTTGTACAACCTTCAGAATTTACCTCTTAGAACCTTAGTCCTTTATCCCCGAAATGCCTATGACAATAATGTGTTTCCGATAAGATTAAGTGAAAGATTAAATAGAACAACATTTCGCAAGACTTTGAACAATACTTGGAATTTACTGAGTACTTGACAAATAGCTGTTATAATCAAGTAGTAGAACTATAGGCTCCTTGTGGTATTAAAATAGCATCAGAAGAGAACAAAAGTATGGTTACAGAACTGAGGAGAAAGAATTCATGAGGAAATGAGGGATTAAAGAGATATCATGGGTTGGAGAGATGGCTCAGTGGTTAAGGCACTTGCCTCCAGTGCCTAAGGCCCCGGGGTTCAATTCTCCAGGACCCATATAACCCAGACCCACAAGGTGGTGACCCTGGTTCTCTCTCTCTCTCTCTCTCTCTCTCTCTCTCTCTCTCTCTCTCTCCTTCTCTGCTTGAAAATGAATAAATAAAATATTTTTTTAAAAAAGAGATATCAAAAAAGTTCCATTTCATAGTACATGTGAGGACCTGAATTCAATTCCCAGCGCCACACAAAAAAGAAAACAGAAAAAGTCAAACGATTCATCTTTGCATTCCTCTTTCATATAACGCCATCCTTCTCTGCTTTATATATGATGAGCGACTTCAAACCTTACAACAAACCCTGAGTCATCTTCCAGCAATGCTTGCATCCAGGCTGAGCAAAGCATGCCTCTCCTGAGTCCCAAGATCCCTGATCCTTGGCATCACCCTGGGGTGATGTGTCAGTTTGCTATTTCTTTGCCATGTGGGCATTCTTTGGCCATCTCTCTCCATCTGTACTGTGAACTTCTCTCATGAAGAGCTAGTCTGATCCCTTCATCTCCAAATATACAGGGCGCATTGATCTGTTTGACCTAGGCCTATGGAGTCCTTAACTACCGCTCACCTGGACTTAGATCAACCTCAACACGGGCTTGTCATCAACTTAGGGATCTAAAATGAAGGGCCGGGTGATAGCATATTGTCAGGGTCTGAGGCACTGCCCCACTGTCGACCCTGAGCTATGCGGAAATCTGGCAATGTTATGTGCTTCCCAAAACCAGCCATTTGCAGCTAATTACAATAATACCAGGCCACTGTGACTGCCTACAGCAACAGGGTTTGAAAAACTTATACTATTGTGCAAAGTGAAACGTACAGCTGTCTCCTTGTTCTTAGCATATAAGTTCACCTGTTGCCTGCAATAAACAGACCTTGATCAGACTCCTGTCTTGGTCTCATCTCTCGCTCCCGTTCTTTCCCACTCATCCAGGCTAGGGTCCCCCTGGTGACCCTCGTTGACTAGGCCCGCGGGTTGGGTCAGGATATTCCATCCATGTTAAGGGGTAGAGGAGGAATGAGAGGGGTGTATGGGAGATGATGTCAAGCAGTGTGTGACAGTGTGAAGGATATATAATATGGTGGACTATGAGATAGGGTGGAAAGAAATGATTTTATATACAGTGACCACCTATTAGTGCATTATAAAAGGGGGTGACATAATCAAAATCATGACCTGAGAAGAATCTGGAAGATGGGGTGGGAATAGGGCTGCAGAGAAGCTGCTCAAGTAGAAGTTAGAAACAACTGTTTACTTTTGTCAACAGATATCAGATCTGGTACAAATCGGTGGGATCTTCTTAAGAGCTATCACAAGAACAATCAAAGAAGACTGAGAAAGATTCCTGAAGCCTCATTCATTCTGTTCCCTCAAGTTTCATGAGTGTTACTGTTTACTGTTGTCTTGTGAGAACAGAGTGCAGGATAGATGACACTCCGAGATTTCTCTCAATGACCCTTTGCCATGGAATCTGGAGACTACATCTGAAAGGCCAAAGATGAGTTAGGTGGTTGATCATAACCTTTTTAAAAACACGAAGCTGCTTCTCTGTTTATCTTAATCATAGAAGTTCCCATTGCTATTTGTTCTAAGTGAACATTTCATTGAAGCTTATAATTCCACAATCGGAACTGTTTGAAACATCCCAAGACATCATATCTCCCTCTTGGGTCTTGCCAAATGAGAGAATTCAAGAAATATTTGTTAGAAAAATAAGTTAGTAAGTCATTGCCACATTCATTGCTCTAGCCTGGAAAGAGTGTCAGGTCGTATTTCCCCAGCTGCAGATGTACTTACAGGGTGGACCACTAGCTTCTCATCAGTACTGACCTTGTTCCTGCCTCTTCAGCTGTCTTGGCTGACAATGAAAGGAAGGGAGCTCGATCAGCTCAACCAGAGCTAAGGAAGCCAGTGATGCATTTGAGCTCTAAGTGGGAATTCAGGCTGGGTGAGCACCAGAAAACACCATTGAAACTCATGATCATGCGGATGCACTGGTGATGATGTGGGTGCCTTGGTGGTGATGGAGATGCATTGGTGGTGATGTGGGTGTATTGGTGATGATGTGGGTGCATTGGTGATGATGTGGGTGCATTGGTGACAATGTGGATGCATTGGTGATGATGTGGGTGCATTGTTGGCGATGTAATGCATTGGTGGTGATGTGGGTGCATTGGTGGTGATGTGGGTGCATTGGTGGTGATGTGGGTGCATGGTGGTGATGTGGGTGCATTGATGGTAATGGAGATGCATTGGTGGTGATGTGGGTGCATTGGTGGTGATGTGGGTACATGGTGGTGATGTGGGTGTATTGGTGGTGATGGATATGCATTGGTGGTGATGGAGGTGCATTGGTGATGATGTGGGTGCATTGGTGATGATGTGGGTGCATTGGTGGCGATGTAGATGCACTGGTGGTGATGTGGGTGCATGGTGGTGATGTGGGTGCATTGGTGATGGAGATGCATTGGTGGTGATGTGGGTGCATTGGTGATGATGTGGGTGCATTGGTGACAATGCGAATGCACTGGTGATGATGTGGGTGCATTGGTGGTGATGTGGGTGCCTTGGTGGTGATGGGGATGCATCCATTACGATACAGGTGCATGGAGTCCTTGTTGATCACCTTGCCAGAGTAGATATATGCATCCACCCTACTTCTCATTCATAACCCCACTGTCACCCACACCAAGCTCACTATCCTGTTGCATGGCTGTTGTAAATGTTTTTCATTGCTGTGTTTGCTGGCTGCAAATAGGTGGAGCCTTTCCACACTGTTAGAGGTGGTTCTACGTCTGGTTTCACTCTTCTGTGATGCTGGTCTGTGTGACTGCTTTTTGTGCCTGTGCCATGCTGATTTTGTAATTATGAGTTTGTCATCAAATATTGTGATGGATCCAGATTTGTCATTTTTGTTTAGCATTAGTTTGACTGATCATGGCTTTTTATGCTTCCGTTTCTGTGAAGGACATCGTTGACATTTTAAACAAGAATTATACTGGATATGTAGATTGTGTTGGGTAGTAAGTATAATTTATCCATAATATGTCTTCCAATCCATGGACATAGTATGTCTTTCCATTTACTTGAGCATTCTACAGTTTATGTCATCAGTGCCTTTGTCACTTTCATTATATAGTTCCTTTACTTCCTCAGGTTAGTTTCTTCCCAGATAATGTCTTGTGACTTTTATAAAGATTATTTTATAAATGAGGTTATTTTCATGATGCATTTTGGCTGATTTGTCATTGAGTACAAATGACTTTGATTTCTCTTTTGTTGAGTTTGTTACTGCCTGTCTCTGTTCTTCTTGATTATATCATGTACTACCAAATAATTGCCTTAAGGAAAGCTATTATCTAAATTGTAATTGACTTCAGAGAGTATGCTAGTCTGGTTACCTAGAACAGCCCTTCAAATGAAAACAACTTGTAAAGATGAATTAAATAATCACACCTTTAAATATATCTGTAATATTCCTACATCTGTGTTGAATGACTTATGGGAAGCACATGCTCTCACTAAGAACAATTATAAAAGCTAAATAAATGCAAAAATATTGTCTCGAAAAGCTATCTGAAAACTACTCAAGAAATGAAGACTTGTTGGTCAACACTGATAACTAGTTTTTCTATTATAATTTGTTACACACCATGTCTGGAATTTAACAAAAACTTACTATACATGCTTCCAAATAAGCTCAAATATCTGAAAATCAATAGAAAGAATAATAAAAGAAAGAAGGGGGAAAATTAATCAAAACAAGAGGCAAGAATGATTAAGATATTGAAGTCAATCGGGAAAGGACATCTCTGAAAATTACAGAAAATATAGTTGAAACAATATAATGGATTTCCAAGAATGAGGTTCTATTAGTGGAGATATAGTAAGAAATTTTAAGTGGCCAAGTACAAAGGGAAACAACTATGGGATATATATATATATTTTATACTTTCATCAGGACAGAGCCATGAGTAAAACATTCCAGAGAGTTCAAGTTTCCATTTTGATAGTTCTGCAATGTATTGGAGACAGGAGGTCAAAGTTAGCCTGTGCTATGGAGTGAGCTGCATCCTTCCCTCTACCAGTCCAGATGTTGAACCCCCAAAATGATGCTATCTAGAGATAGGTATTTTTAAGTAGCAATCAAGGTAAATTAAGTCATAAGTTGTCATGGTTTGATCCAGGTGTCCCCACAAACAAATGAATGTGTTCTGGGTAATTGATCCTCAGCTGATGGCAGTTTGGATTTTACAACCTCAATGGAGCTGTGTTGCTGGGATGGGGTTTTGGGGATTATAAACCAGCTTCCCCTTGCCAGTATTTGGCACACCTTCCTGCCACTGTTTCCAGTCCTGTGGCGGAGGTGATGTCCAGCCCTCTGCTCATGCCATCATTTTCCCTGCCAGGATGGAGTCTCCTCTTGAGTCTGTAAGCCAAATAAACCCATTCCTCCACAAGCCGCTTTTGCTTGGGTTCTTTTCTGCACAGCAACTAGAAAGCTGACTGCAATATAAGTGTTGCTCTTTAATTTAATAGGAATCATGGCCTTAAAAGAAGAGGAAGATATCTCTCTCTCTCTATCTCTATCTCTATCTCTATCTCTATCTCTATCTCTATCTCTCTTACACACACACACACACACACACACACACACACACACACACACACACACTTGAGGATATAGTAAAAAAGCTCTCACTAGAAACCAACTATACTATACTAGGAACCCAATCTCAGACTTAAACTTCCAAATCTGATGTTGCTGACTGGAGGTTGTGCAGGGAACACGAATGCTCAGATTTCATGGGCTGTCACCTTTGCTAAGAGGGACTCTTCAGTGATGCAGCTGTCTGTGTGGCCCACGTTCTTGTAAGTAGCAGCCAACTTCAATAAACTCACTAGTTCCCCAAACTGGCTGGACTCAGCCAGGATTATTCTTCTGTCTGTCTTTGCGTGCTGTGTCATGGGTGGACTGATGGTTTTGTGTGTCTCCCCAGAAGTATTTTGTCTTGGTGGTCCAAGTAGACTAGTGGAATGAACACAAATTTGGAAATTAATTGAAAGTCTACACCTAAAAATAGAGTCTTGCCAGGCATTCGGTGCATGCCTTTAGAATACCAGCACTCGGGAGGCAAAAAGGTAGGAGGATTGCCATGAGTTCGAGGCCAGCCTAGAATGAATTCCAGGTCAGCCTGAGCTATAGTGAAACACTACCATGAAGAAAAAACAAGGAAACAAACAAAAACCCATAATGATCTTCAAAGAATTCCACCCTCAGTGGAGGATAAACGAATGAATGAATTTCCTCCTGGAGAAGAGGCCTTTTCTCACTTGATCCATGAAGCAAACTGTGAAAGAGTGTTAATACAAGAAGCTTTTCACATGGGTAATTTTTCGTCCACACTTTTGCTGTTTTGTAGTGTAAAAGATTAAATGGAAAGTGGTCCTGAGCTGTAGTAAACTCCACACACAGAGAATACCACTTCTGAAGTATCAGTGTGTGCCTATTCAACTGTTGTTCCTGGTTCTGTAAACATTTGCACAAACCCTACCTACCACACTTTCTGTATCCACATACTACAAACATTTGAAGAGGCTGAGGTCATATTAGATGGATTGTTTTATAATCTACTATGCCACCTAAAACGAATTATAAACTGTTTTCCATGTCAAAATAAAATCTGTCAGTGATTTTCTTGACCCCATAGAATTCTATATATGAATGTCACAATATTTAACCAAACTAAACTGTTGAATATTTAATTGAGTCATGTTTTTCCATAATAAAGAGTATCAGAGTAATGTGTTTACTTGCATATAAATCTTTATGTTATTGGAGTAATGTATTTCCTTGAACATAATTCTTTCTGTCATGTCATTGTTTATTCCCATAGAGTGGATTCATCTCAGGAGAATGACTTGCTGGAGGGTTATTATGCTACACTACCACCAGCAGTTGAAGTATAACGATGCCCCTGTTAGCCTTTCTCAAAAATTCATGCTCAATTTAATTTTTTATCAAGCTAATCTGTGGTGGAAAATGACACTAGGTTGCTTTAATGCACTCTTATTGTAATAGGGTTGAAACATTTTATATATGCATTGGTATTTGCTTTTTATTTATGTGTGCCTTGTATATTTGTTTTGATTATTTATACATACCACTTATATAGTTATCTTGCCTGCTTGTCTAATGACTAGAATGGCCCTTCAAAAATAGTTTGTAAAACTCATGTTTGTGTGTGTGTGTGTGTGCGTGTGTGTGTGTTTGCTAAAATGATTGTGTAACAGACTTGCCCATTATCAGAGTGGGCTGGGTTTTCAAGACACACAGACCATGGAACTGTCGCTGGTCTCATTCGTGTGCCCTTGCTAGTTTGCCTTGACTTTTCTGTGTTTCTCAGTGATCCCATCTGCTCCGGAGCCACAGAGCAGATCTTTCTAAAGATGCTGTAGGGCTAGCACACCACAAGTCACCCTAATCTTGCCTGCCACCATTTTTGTATGAGCTTTAAAATAAGAAAACATGTTGACGGTTTACAACAAATAAAAGGAATAATACTATTTTACGACATGTGGAAATTATATAAAAATCAAATTTCAGGATCCATAAATCAAGTTTTATTGGAACGTAGCCATGCCTGCTCATTTACATACTATCTAAGAATAGTGAATCCCACTTTCTCTTTCCAAGAGAAAACTTACTCACCTTTACCTCTCTCCTCTGTGGGGCTGCCTCTGGGATGGTGCCAGAATCTGAGCATCTTTATCAGCCAGGGTGGATTTGAGTCACAACTTCTTCAGCCCAACTTCAGAAATTCCTTGAGGTATCTAGAATATGAATGGCATTCTTCTTTATTTTGGCTTTAATGCACATTTTTACCCCTTTACTTGTACTTTAGGAAGAAGATAAAGGGAACCACACTCAAGTTCTCTTCTTATTCTAACTCAGGGTTATTTATAATGTAGCTTTAGTGGGGGGCTTAAGGAGACTTCACACCCTTAGGGACTGGTATGCCTCTCATCCCATTAAAAAAAACAACACTATTGTCTGAGAATTTATACCCAAAGTGAAAATGACTTAGAAAGTAATGATCTAAAGTTTAAGTAAAAGAGGAATATCATTGGTGCATGATCCCCCCATTTGTCTCATTAAGAATCTGCAAGAGAAAGAACGTCATCTTTGATTAATACATAATGTTCATGTGTATCTAGAAGGTGCAATGCAATGCTTTTGTTCATGCACAGGACAGCATTTTTAGTCACTGGTTAGCAACAATATTATTTCATTTTAAGTCAATATTTAAACAGATTAACAAGCACACAGCCCATGCTCTGTTTCTTCTCACTTTCCATGTGTGTATACAGAGAGAAGGACAGAGACAGTGAGACAGAGAAATACTCCATAACTACCCGCAGTCCAAAAGGACGACATGAGACACCCTAAAGAGGCTGAGGACCGCAAACACTAGAGTCCTACACACAGAAGATCGAGGGGCTGGGAACATGGCTCAGCAGCCGACTGCTTGCCAAACAAGCTTGAAGTCCTGACTCACTCTGAGTGCAACTCCAGCATTGTCCACACATGACTGTAACCCTAGTTCTATGGGGAACAGAGACCAAAGAATTCTCAGCACTCACTGGTCAGCCACTCTGACCAAAACACGGGAGCTCTGGGAGCTGGTGAGACAGCTGAGTAGCTAAGGCATTTGCTTGTAAAGCCTAGCAACCCATGTTCAATTCCCCAGTACTCACCTAAAGCCAGATGCACAAAGTGGTGCATGCATCTGGAGTTCCTTTGCAGTGGCCAGAGGCCCTGGTATACTCATTCTCTCTCTCTCTCTCTCTCTCTCTCTCTCTCTCTCTCTCTCTCTCTCTCTCTCTCTCTCTCTCTCTCTCTCTCTCTCTCTCTCTCTCTCTCTCTCTCTCTCTCTCTCTCTCTCTCTCTCTCTCTC
>PVHP010008042.1:0-19535 GCA_004024765.1 Zapus hudsonius | reverse complement strand
CAAACGAATGATCAAGAAAGGATATTTGTTTTTTCCCTCTAGTCTGCTTGCATTCACAAGGCACAGACATCTGTGTACATGCCACACACCACACACACACATACACACATACACTTACATACACATACACACATATACATACGAACACACACAGAGATATATACACACAGGATGATCAAAGACTAGGCATGAGTTTAAACCAGAAACTAAATGTCACTGAAAGGGTATCTATTTTTTTTTTTAAAAGGTAGAAAGATTAAGTAAGTGAGAGACATCTATGTTTGTTGAGTGATAATATATTTTTAAGCCAGAGAGACAGACACCAACTATCTTCAAGACAACCTAAAGCAGAAGTACAGAGACCCCTAAGATCTCAACAATAAAGCAGCCTTAATACTCACCCACCATGACTCAGGGAACTGAGAGGAAGAGGGGGCAGAAAGAGTGTAAGAGCCATGGTGGAGAATTCCAGAGACATGGCCCCCCTCAGTAACAACACACAAAGGGGGGTGGAACCGGGTTGACTCCTAGGCTATCCATAACCCCCTACCCCATGGACTGATCCATTTTGCCCACAGAGGGCAATTTAGAGGACATTGTCATCTAAAAGATGTTGGGCCATTTCCACAGCTCTCCTGGGGTTTTCATGTCTCTGTTTGGATATGCCTGGTAGATTCTAAATGAGAGATATTAAAATAGTAAATACATTTAAATTTTCTGCCTCAATGTGATTCCTGGATGGCTATATTGTATATTCCATTGTGGTCCTACTTAGATTTCCCACGTGCACTATACACATAGGGGAAATCGGATTTTTATTGTTCTTTCTCTTGTGTTTTACACTTTGGTGTTAACTAGGATTGTATGGCTTCTGTTTTCACCTACCTCTACTTTGCACCTCATTTAATTTCCAGCTTCTCACAGGTTCTAGTGAGCATGCTCTTAGGTAAACAACTTCTCCCATCAACCAATTGTAGTGTGGAAATCTAAGTGAGTTTCCATGATTGCGAAAAAGCATGCATCTTACTTGGCATCTGTAACATTTCTGACTCATGGATGTTTGGATTCCTGATCATGGCAGATCATCAAAACCCAAATCAATGAAGACACTGCAGAACCTTGGCAAAGTTACTTTGCATCTTGAACTACAGTTTCCCTCATCTGCAAAATATGTAGCTCAAAAGGTCGTGTGAGAATTAAATAAGATCTTGTAAACATGATGTCTGCCACAGTGTTTGCCTACTGTTGCTAACCTTCAACCTGAAGAATGGCTGTTTCCTCAAACCCCAGTGTTTGGTTATGAAAAGATGATTACCTGGCAATGTCAAGTTCCTTCTGACTTTTAGCAACAGCTTCCTGAAATTCTACAGGGATCCTTAAGACTATGCCAAAAATAAAAAAAGCCCACAAAATTACCATCCATTCTGGATCCTCCCCTTCTTCCTCTCTTACTAGGCTGTAGATTCCAAAATCAAGTCTAGATGTATTCTTCAGTATGTTCCCAGACAATGACTACTTCACATTGGTAAGTATCAGCAGTGTAAGTAACTGACATCCTCACCTTTCTGACAGAAGTCCACAGCTACAGATGCCTGTGGACACTAAGTGTTTTCCTTGGCCCTTTGAACCCTGGACATTAGATCATGGACCACCTTCTCTGCTCTAGAGCCAGAAAGGGTTTAAACATTGTACTCAGCCCCTTGTCTCTTACTGACCACATGTTGCAAGGCGTCCAATCTTCAAGCTGAGTTTATTGATATGAGATCCCTTTATATCCTTCATCATCTTCCACCTTATTTATTTCTATATGTATTGCATTCCAATGTTAAATAGGAAACTACATAAGCTTATGCCCTCATCTAAAGCAGTTCTCAATAAAAAGTTACTATATTTTAGCATCCCTGGCTTGAAATCTTCCTAAACATTATTTCCCCCAGCAGTTATGGAGAGATGAGTCCTCAATGCAGGATTGATTGGGTGTGTGGGGGAGGGGGATAGACTAGTTGAATAGGAAAGAGTGAGAGTATGGAAAAGAAATTTTCACAATCAAAAAAGCATATTTGCACAGAACATTCAAAAGAAACAAGAGAAAATAGGTTTCTGGAGTCAAGGAAAATGCTAGATTTAAGCAAACTGAAATTCTGGCAGGACACATCACATCCTTTATCATGGTATCGTGGATTGTGAAACACAAGATTTCCTAACATGATTTGGCCATGAGAGGCTTTTCCTGCTTGGAAAATTTAAAGGGATTAATAAGCAGGCTGTTCTGCATCTCTATATTGCTCATGATGGTCCCCATGTCAAGTGGAGAAAAGTCTTGAAAGATCAATCATTTCCTTCTGAAGAGAACTGTGTGATGTCTCCTCTGACCCCTTGTCCTCCCTGTTCAGCAAGCAGGCTGTGTTGTAGCTCAAGAAACCTTAACTGAAGACATTGATCTCATGTTTTTTCCTCCACGCTATGGGGGTCAAATCCCTTCACCAGATTCAAGGTCTAATGGATAAGAACAAATAATATTATTAAAGACAACGGAGTAGCCCTTGTTCCTCTACTTCATAAATGTCCTCCTAACCTTTGCTTAATATAGTCTTCTAGCTTTAACCACAATGGGATAATAAATCCCTAGCATTTTATTGGGAAGATCCTGAGATGGTCTTTTTTACTCTGTTCATTTATTTAACAAATGTTTGTTGAGGGCCTGCTATATGTCAGACACTATTTCAGGGCTTTGGATACAGCAATGAACAAAAACTGCCTTTGTACCAGTCATACTCTGCCTGGAAGAGGCAGACAGACAAATAAAGAAAAAGTGAATTGGTCAGTAAGTAAGTTTATAAGTACATATATATGGGATCAGGAAAAAGGTTGAAATTTTAAATAAGGTGGCCTCAAAGAGGATTTAGACAATTTCTCTGAGAAATCAAGAGGTACAAACCTAAATGAGACACAGGAATTCTTTCTGTCTGGAGAGACAGAAATGTGGTTTTAATATATTTTGGACAGTGACAAAGAAGAATTTTGTCTGCAGGTGAAATAATCAGCTCAACTCAGGGAAGGAACTTGTAAATAAAAAGGGTTTATTTTGGTTCATGGTTTTGGAGGTATCCATCCAAATAAAATGGCCTCATCACTCTGGACCTGTTGTGAGAGTAGCATATTATGGTAGTTAGAAAAAACTGAACAAACTGTTCATCTTAAGAACCAGATGGTAAGGTCAGAGCGAAAGAAGAAAAGACTGAGGTTCCACTACAATCTTATTCAAGGGTGCATCCTCAATGACCTAAGGGTCTTCTAGAAGGTTCTATCACCCCTTCTCCCAATGTTGAGAGACATTCCTTCAAACCACAGGGCACCAGACAGAACAGCAAAATTCCAACCTGGGAATTCAGGAGAGACTTTTTGGGAAACACCATTTCTTAAAGAGTGAATACATGTTAATATATGAAGCTTATTTTTTCCATTCCTGATCAAATTATGAATTGAAAACTAGATGAATAACCACTGTGGGAGTTTGGTGGGGTTTTTTTGTTTGTTTGTTTTACACAGAGCTATTTTAAATGCTACACTTTTGCCCAATTGTGTGAGTAAAACCTAAGCATTTTCCACCATCTTTGATTTTTTACTGTCTAATGACTGGAGTTCAGAAAAAGAATGAACTTGAAACTTCCTGAAAGGGTAACAATAGAAATAATAATAAACAGAAAAGTTCTAGGAGCCTGGTTGTCATCTACTGGTTCATGAGGTGGTCTTCAAGCAATGTTTTAATTTGTGGACGTGAGGACTTTGCATGCTGTCCTTCCTCTGGCATTTGAAAGATCCTGTCTACTTTCAGGAAAACAATAAGGAATTAGAAATGGAATTTCAGGCAAGCATCCATGAAAAAGGAAGTTGGGGAAGGAAGCAGGTCCCCAAGGGCTCTGCGTAGGTGGTCAATTTACTGGCTTCAGTGTGTGACCAGTCACGTGGCTGAAGATCCCGCTTTGTCAGTGTCTGCCCCTCAGGACAGCACTGCCCTGGTCACCACAGTGCCCATGAGCCATAGCAGTTCCAGTGGAAAGAGGGGGCTGTGTTAATGTTGATGATACAGTTGTGGAGTTCTGACTCCTTCTTCCAGGCCCAGGGGCCGCCTAACTCTGGGAACTCCACGTTGCCCACTGAAGCCTGACCTTCAATCTGAAAATGTTCTCAAAGCTTTTCTCAAAATGAAAATATTTGTACAAATCCTCAGAATGTAATAAGCAAATATCCTTCTAGCAAAAGCAATGACTTAGCATTTTGGGCTTGGCACAAAAGTAGGAAAACACAGCTCAGGGAATCACAGCCTGTCTGAATTTGGCTGGATCTCGCTTCTGAGGATTAAATCACCCCATGAACTTGGTTTACCTTCTCTCTCGATGGTTCTTGGATAGTATTTCCAAGACTTCATATTTGTAAGTGCCCTAATTTACTTGGAGATTCTTAAAGGACATATATTATCATAAATCAGGGACTATCGTCTATATTCCCCCACCCCTCATTTTTGGGATAGGAAACTGAGGCCTGGAGAGGTTTTTAAGATCTCTCTCCAAGGCCACACAGTGAGATTAGTACCAGCAGGGGGCATAAAACCCAGTCAACTGCCTCTTTCACTGACCCCCATATCACCTCTTCCTCTCAGAAAGGTTTTGTCTTTCATTGTTCATTTTACTCTAGCCCATGTGATGAACTTTGCATTGATGTTAGTCATGTTTCTGGAGCTAACCCCTAGGAATTATTATCAAATGTGTGCCCTTTGGGGAACTGGAATAGATGAATGAGAAACTACATTATCTGGGAGAAGAACCACTTATTCTTCACAGTGTAATAGGGCCCAGTTTGCTGGACTTCTATATTTCTTTTCTTTTTTCATTTTTTTTTCACTTCTACATTTCCATTTATGCAGATGAAGTATCAATGGCTATCTGTTTCCGTTTAATGGGCTATCTGTTTCCGTTTAATGGTTGCTGTAAAAGATTTAAAATCTAAGACAGAACTAAAGGGCATTTGATGGCTGGAAAAAAGAAAGTTTCTGTCTTCTCTTTTGTTGCCATTTTACTATATCTGTAATCATGCTGTTCTCCAGCAGATTTCCCCCACATTGAAACTCCATCTAATCCCATATCTTCAGTTAGTTCTACGTGTGCTTATCCAATAGAAGAGCATTGAAGAGAATCTGTTTTAAGGCTGGAAAGCTGAATCAGTGGGTAAAATGCTTACTGAGCAAGCGTGATGACCTGAGTTTGGATCCCCAGAGGCTACACAAACCTGGATTTAGTAGGAAGTGCCTGCAATCCCAGTTTTCCTACAGTAAAATGGAAACGACAGAAGAATCCAGAAGCTTACGAGCTAGCCAGCCTGACATGTGCATCAGTGAATAAGCGACCCTGCCTCCAACAAGGTGGAAGGTGAGGATTGTCCACTGACCTCCACGTGCACACCGTGGTATATGTACACCTTTGCTCACACCAAAAACACACACATCCATCCTACACACACATAAACATAATGTAGTCAGCCACACGTCGCTGGGATGAATCTCCAAACCAGGCACAATTTTGGGGAGGAAAGTATTTATTGAACTAATAAATCCAGGGGAAGTTAAGAAAAAAGGCTGGCTCCCTTTTACAGAAGCAAGCAGAGAGAGAAGACCCACCACCAGAACCTCAAGCAAGCACACTCCCAACTAGCAAACAAGAGGAACTCCAGGCTTGAGCTCAGACTGCTTTTTGCATATGTATTGCTAGAATTCCAGAAACACCTTAGGGCTGAACCCTAGGATCTGGCCAAGGTGACACACCTCCTCCAGCCAGAACTGGCTGGAGACAATTTACAATTATAATAAACTTTTGAATCTATTGGGGGACATTATTCAAACTATCACACATAATAATTTTTGAAAGAATTGGGTTGCACACATTTCCTGATCCATAGTGGTCCCTGCATTGTGCAATAGCATATCTACTGAAATTTGGCTGCTTGACAAATGTCTGCAGGCTAGAACACTGTAGCACGTGCCCAAGCCACGAGAACTTTTGTGTTTAGCATTCATTCAGCAAGTACTGTCACTCCACAGTTTTTCCCTCTTCAGTGCTGAGAATGCAAAATTAAGATAGAAACATGATTTTGAGAAATATGTCTAGTGGAGGATGTGAAGATGAGCAAGTGACATCTAAATCAAATTTATGCTTCTCTGCTTCTCGGTCATTATCGTAGTGTTTTGGTTTCTTTTAGTGACAATCACATTAGTGCTACTCAATGTCTTTTGAGTGCTGTCAATATGCTATAGTTATTTACAAAATAAAAAGATCAAGAAGTCGGCACATTATTGTGGGGTGGTTTTGTGCTATTTTTTCCTGTAGTTATTATAACATTATTGAACATTTATGGACTTCATTTCTCCTTTCCTAGATGCAGATGAGTAGTTGAGGCTTTTGTCCAGTTGTTGTTTAATAACACATAGCCCAGCCTTGAATCCTGTAATGTCCGTAAAACCAAAAAAATCTTGGTTTTGAGTCCTGACATCTAGATAACCACATTGTCCACTGTAGTGACCTTGGAAACATCTCACAAGCTTAATGGATACGCCATTGCCTTGCCTTATGGCTGCCCTGTACCACCCTCAGGCAGGGTGCTTTGTAGCTTCTCTCATGCTCTCTGCAGCTAATGTAATTCTGTAGAAGAGGGTTCTGAGAGGGCAATGAAGCCTCCAAAGGGATGTGGGGATGAGGGATGATGGATGGATGCCATCTATAGAGAGCTCTCTTTAACATTCAGAAGTTGGATGCCTTTAATCCACTACTCACTCAGGAAGCAGAGGTTAGAGGATCAAGGCCAGCCTGGGCTAGAGTGACACCCTACCTTGAAGAAAAACAAACTGGGGTGGAGAGATGACTCTGCAGTTAAAGACGCTTGCTTACAAAGTTTGCTGGCCCAGGTACCCAGTTACCATGGAAAGCCAGATGCACAAAATGATGCATCTAGAGTTTGTTTGCAGTAGAAAGAGGCCCTGGTGCACCCATTCATCCTCTCTCTCTCTCTCTCTCTCTCTCTCTCTCTCTCTCTCTCTCTCTCCTTGAAAATATGTAAATAAAAAAGATTCAAGCTGGACATGGTGGCTCATACCTTTAATCCCAGCACTTGGAAGGCAGAGGTAGGAGGATCATTGTGAGTTCAAGGCCAGCCTGAGGCTATAGAGTGAATTCCAGGTCAGCCTGGGCTAGAGAGATTCCCTACCTCAAAACAAAAACAAAAGATTCACATAGCAAGCTGAACAGTACGAAAGGAAGAATATGAATTTAGAAGTTTCTAATCCGATCAACTTGCTTTTCATAAAAACTAGATCTATTTGAGGTTTACCTCCCAAGAAGTCTTTCAAAGTCGTGAGAAAATCTCCTACATGACAGGAGCAGTGAGGTATGAGAGGGAGCCATGTGCTGCCAGCAGGAACAAACCGGCTTCAGGGCACAGGAGGTGTGGCTTTCCAAAACCAAGTGGGTTTGAAAGAACGTAGCCCACCCGGTTTTGTAAATTCTCTGGATGCAGACATTACACATCAACAAAGGTTTTATTTATGTGTGTGTGTGTGTGTGTGTGTGTGTGTGTGTGTGTGTGTGCAATTTGAATCAATTTTTCTACTTTGACCTTTAGGCATACCCTCATTGGATAATTACCAAACACAAGATTGTCTCTTACTCTCTTAGTCTGGACTCTCCCAGGAGTAGACCTTAAGATAGTCAAGTGCAAGTTGCATTATGTGAGCCATGCAGACAAGAACAGGAAGGGGAAAGGGGAAGAGGACAGAACCTGATCAGAAAGAACACATTATTCAGTCAGCTGTGTTCCCTAACAGGGAACTGCAGCCTAACCCCTAGGGACTTGGAGAACTGGCATCCAGAAGGTACAAGGTATGTGGGGAGGACCCCAAGGTGATGTCAACAGTTCCAGGCCAGTGGTCTAGAGGATCAGAGTTGACAGCTTGCAGGGCTAGGAATATCTCTTATTTCACAATCATCAGGTCCAGTGATGAAACCATAGCATCCAGAAGAGGCTCTTGTTCCCTTCTGAGGAAGACTCAGTCCCTTGAGTGAATGAATACCTCCCTTCAGATCATAGCAATAGCAGCAACACATGCAGTAATAATTCTATAAACATGTATTAAGGAAGTGGATTCAGCAGGACTATGAAAAAAATCTCTTGTGGCCTTAGGAAAAGCCACTCCAGGAATGGGACCAATCTGGTCACTCATAGCATAGCGAAGGTGGGACAAAGGGCTGTCAATGTGGATGCAATTAGAATTCTAACTCTGACACTTAAGTGTGAAGCAATTCTAGCTCTCTGAGCCTTTGTTTCCTTATCTCTTCTGTAGGAAATAGCCTCCTCGGTTCCATTGTAGACTTCCTTTAAAAATATATCTATGGGGGGGGGGCATGCCAGGGCTTTCTGCCACTACAAATGAACTCCAGATGTATGCACCACTTTGTGTACCTGGCTTTACATGGGTCATCAGGCTTTGCAAGTAAGTGCTTTAACTGCTGAGCCATCTCTCCAGCCCCCTTTGCAGCCTTCTTGCTGGAATCTTTAGTCTAAATGAAAGAGCACAGAGTCCCTGGGTGGTGAGCCCTGCCCTGCTTGGGCCTGCTCAGGAGAAACCACTTTGTACAGACCTTGCTGCTTAGGTGGTCTGGGGTGTGGGGGTGGGGGCCCCACTGTATAACACTTTGCTCTCTTGCGTGGAGCTTCTCCAGTAGCCTCTGACAGAACCCACAGGAAATTGTCTCCAATGTAATGTCCTGTGGGGAAGAAAGAATAGCTTTGGACTCAGACAGGCGTGGCTTAACTACTTTTTATTTTGACATTTGACAGATGCTTATTTGTTGCCCATTGTATCTAGTCTCTATGCTGGATGGTGCATAGCCTCAGGAAAATTCAGGACTTATTCCAGTGGCGTCTCATTTCAGAATATACGAAAGTGTCCTTCCTCCGATCACTCAGCCCAACTTTGCTACTTCAAGTGACTTGGCAAAGGGAATCAGGGGGACACATGATCTCCCCAACTTATCAGAGTTGGAGAAACATGTCTCAGGCCATCACTGAGGAACCATCACTGAATGTCAGCCTGTGGAGACTTACGGTTGCAAAAATGTAATGATTAATCCCACCAGGTGAGAGTCATGGTATTTACACATCTAAGTAACTCCCTCTCACTGATCCAAGACAGTATACCTGGTACCCACCATCAGGTGCCCAAGAGCTGGGATGTGGGCAGCAATACCAGCTTTCTACTCCCGTCAGTCAAAGTAGGATGGATACTGAGGGAGAAAGTGGAGAGATAGGTTAGATGGCCTCCAGCTGCCCTGCAGACCAACACTCCTCCAGCTGCCCTGCAGACCAACACTCCTTCCTTTACTCATCAGATTCTGGAAGGTTGATTGGAACAGGTAATGTGAGAAAGCTTCTTTATCCATGATTTCTGCAATATACAGAACTGTGGAAGATGTTCATTACCCCATGTGATGGTTAGGTTTTGTTGTCAACTTGATCTTTTTAATTACCTTGGGTGGGTCTCTGAGGATGTTCTCAGTAGGGGGCAGGATGTAAGGAAGCTCAAAGGAGATAGAAGTAAACATCCTTTCCTGTGTGGGCAGTGCAGGAAGGAAATTCTAGAGATTCAGGAAGCCATTAAGTCTGGGATAGGGTTGCAAGACCCCACCCTAAGGCTATATAAAGGTGAAGAAATTCTCTCTTTGCCTTTCCTGCCTGTTTGCTGTTCTGTGTGTGGTGTTGGTGATGAGTTTCTCTCTCTGCTTGGACCTGTGAAAGGGGAGCAGCCTCTTTTACATTCTGGAACTTCCTCTGTATCTATAGCTACAAATAAATCCTTTCCTCCCATAAACTGTGCCTGGTTTGGAGATTCATCCCAGTGGTGTGTGGCTGACTATGACACCCCAGTTCCCCTCCATTCCCCCCATGGCTTGCCAGGAGAGGTTATGTCCTTCCACCTCTGGGGGAACTATCTGTTCCCTCTCTAACCCTTTCGGCCTGTTTATGACCGTAACTCCCAATTGTCAGAGACCCTGTTCCATTCCTCCTTGGTCCCCATACATTCTGAACATGTAGAGCGTATCATTGTCATGAATCCTTTTAATAAACTCTTCAATTACCCACCCTGAGTGTGTGCCATCTGCTTCCTGCTTGGATCCTGACTGATAGAGATCAAAGTCACCAAGCACAGGGACATGGGGATGATCCCCTCCACCACTAAGCAGTTTGCAGTTCAACTACCTAATTACAATGTCTCTTCAAAGGACAAATATGGAATTGGTTTTTCACTGATTCTAAACATATGTCATTTATATCTGTCGAGGTGTCGTTTTCTGAGGGCACTATGCAAAGTCTTTCCTCCCAGACATTTGCTCATTCTTGGTTCTCAAGGAAATCACATTCTGTTTTTAAAGACGACTCTGGTCTTCTGTTTGTTACATCGGTCCTTACTCCAGATTTGGCTAGTGGCTATTGTCCCTGAGGGCAGAGGCTCTATTAAGTTTTTCTTTATCATGCTTCCCCCCTGAGCTTTTCATTTAGAATGGCGTGGAAGTTTGCAAGAAGGAATAAGTTGCCTCCTATCACGTGCCTAGGGCAGGCTCTGGGCTGGCTCGTGGAGTGTCTCTAACACTGACCGGACACTGCTCCTATTGGTAGGCAAAAGAAGAAGGGGGAAAAAAAAGGAAACTTTCCCAAGTTGTGGCTTTTTCATGGGCTACTCTTCTTGGTTCTTTGAAGGACTCTATTGTGGTCATCTCCAACAAGCATCCCAATTTGAAATTACTAGTTTGCATTTGACCATGTCTCTTCCCACCAGTAACCAAGGGCATCTGGACATAGCCCACTTGATCTAGGTTCTCTCTTCTCACTAAGTGCCTTGCTTCAAAGGTGGCAATAAAACATTGCAGTCTAGCTACGCACTGATAAAGGCAAATTCTCTCGTCTACCCCTCACTCCCATTTCCCCTGGCCCTTGCCTGGCACAGTGGGCATGCTGCTGACTCACCCTTTGGGCAGCTTCAAGAGGAGCTAACTCAGTGGACAGACATCAATGGAGTACTTCCTATCTTATTTTTTCATCTCTTTGCTTTCCTGGCTAGCACAGTCTTAGGTATCATTATGGCATTTTCAAACACTATTTATTATAGCTATTCTTCTTCCTGCTCATTTTCCTGATCTCTCTCTCTCTCCTCTTGTACCCTCCCCCTTCTGTGTACATGTCACATGTATCCTTTGGATTAGTATTTTGGGGTTCAGGAGGGGTCCCCCAAATTCATGAACCCATTTTGGATCCTGTCCTACCTTTAACAAAGAATTGATAATGATGGATTCAAGAAGGGTAAATGATGAATTATTATTTATTTGGAGAAAAATCACAAATTGTGGGGTTTTATTAAAGGGCAATTGGGGTCTAGGAAAAAGGCTAGCGCAGAGTCATAAGCATATGGGAAAACACTACATAGTTGATAGGTTCATTTAAGAAAAAATTAGATTTTTTTCCTTTTAGAGAAAGACTGGAATAGAGCCATAGCACACAGAAGCTAGAACTTAGGTGCATATATAGGGAGATTTAGAAGAAGCATATATAGCATCTGTCTTGTGGTTGGTTATGGAAGGCCATGGAAGGAAAGAAGCTTGGAGGGCAAAGGATGGGGCTTAAGGAAAAATAGCAAAGGGACAATATCAAAGCAAAGACCAAGAAATTCAGATGAGAAATGAATAGAAAAGGGAGTTATACCCATGGCTACCCCAAGTTTAGAGAAGTTAGTCACACAGGTAACAAGCCTAGAGCTAGAGAAAGCACCCGTATTGTAGATCTGGAGTGTAAGGGAGATACACACGTGGTGGATTCAGAGACCAGAAGAAAATCATACATGTCATTAAAGTGAGACTCTAGCCCAAACTATAAAGCAGAAGCAATCAGAAATGTCTCCCAGACCAAGAAACAGTATTATGCTCTTCCCCACCCTCCCTGGGCACCCAGCCTATCTGGATGGATAGGAAGGAGAGGACAGACTCACATGATCAGAGCGAGAAGAGGCAGGCAGAGAGAGGAAGAAGGCTAGGAGCAACCGTTATAGTATAGAAAATGTATTTTTCTTTTTTTTCTAAGTATTCTATTTATTCATTCTCAAGCAGAGAGATACAGGAGATAGATGATGATGATGAGAGAGAGAGAAAAAGAGAGAAAGAGCACATGAGAGCCACCAGCTTGTGGGTCCCGCCCACGTGGGTCCTGGGGAACCAAACTGGGGGCCTTAGGCACTGGAGGCAAGCGCCCCAGCCGCTGAGCCATATCCCCAGCCCTAGAAAATGTATTTTTCATCAGATTGATTGGTTTGCACATTTGAAGGGGCAGGCTCCAGGGTCAGCCCACCTGGGCAATCTACCTAGGTAGCACTAGACTGTGAGCATCAGGGGGCATTGTATATCAGTCTTAATCAGATCCGAGTTTCATTCCCACCAAGAGTTCCATTTATGTCAGGGCAGGGTGACATTGGTTCTCCCCGGGCCTGTTTCTAACTGAAACTGCCTAAAAGAATCTAGCTTTCTCCTAAGTCTCCTTCATTTTCACTCTTCCCCCAAACCCTTCCTTGTCATATCTTATTATCTGCTTTTGGCCATCATTCTAACTCAATGTTTGTAACCCAGATATGCCACTCCTGGGCGTCTATCCTAAGGACTCTATACTCCACTACAGAAATTCTTGTTCCTCCATGCTTGTTACTGCTTTATTCACAATAATCAGGAACTGGAACCAGCCTAGATGCCCTTCAACAGATGGATGCATAATGTTGCAGTCAGTTGCGCAGAAAGAACCCAAGCAAAAGCGGCTTGTGGAGGAATGGGTTTATTTGGCTTATGGACTCGAGGGGAGACTCCATCCTGGCAGGGAAAACAATGGCATGAGCAGAGGGGTGGACATCACCTCCACCAGAGCACTGCAAACAATGGCAGGAAGGTGTGCCAAACACTGGCAAGGGGAAGCTGGTTTATAATCCCCCAAAGCCCACCCCAGAAACACAACTCCATCGAGGTTGTAAAATCTAAACTGCCATTAGCTGAGGATCAATTACCCAGAACACATTGATTTGTTTGTGGGGGACACCTGGATCACACCATGACATACATATACATGGAATTTTACTCAACAGTAAAGAAATGAAATTTACATGAAAACAGGTGGTTCTAGAAAGAACCACATGCTCTCTCTCATAGGTGGATCCTAGCTTACAATATTTACATGCATGTGTATAAAAGGGGGCAGATGTGGGTACAATATCCAATCTTTATGAGTGGTTTTCTTGGGTCCTTTGTCTCTGAATTTCAGTAGAAGGAAACACAAAATCCTTTGAAGGGACCTGGGAAGGAGCTGACAGTGTTGTTAGTAAGTCCTCCTGGGAGGTGTTGTTTCTCCTTAATTTGCTGCTTTTCCTTCTTAAAATTTGAGTGTGGGATACATCAAAGCTCTTTGTACTTCATGTCTTTATAATGACTAGTAGTCAAGTCTCAGTACTTAACACTCATTTGCTCAATCATATGGTGACAAATACCCACAATCACTAGCTCCGTTGATTCTCAAGGTAACTTTTATGGCTAATGTGAGTCCAATCTCACCAGGTAGAAAATGAAGGAAGAGGAGTGACTTGAACCCAGTATCAATGTGGGCTGTGGAGTTCAAGAAGGAAAGAATAGTTCTAACTCACTGTAACAGTTACCTTCTCATTGCCGGGGAAAACATCCAATAAAGCATCTAAGGGAAACTAAGGGTTTATTTTCTGCTGATAGTTTCAAGGGGAGTTTGATTCTGGCAGGGAACATATGTCAGGAAGAGGAAGCTGGCTCACATTAATTATCACATTAACTGGGAGAAAAGCAAGAATGCTGAGTGTGGCAAGTGAACTATAAAACCCAAGGCTGGGTCCCAGTGATGCACTTCCTTAAGCAATGCTCATCTCTCAAAGGCTCCACCACCTTCTGGAACAGCTCCATCCATTGGGGACCAAATGTTCAAACACAGAATCTATGGGAGGACACTCTGCCTCTAACCTACCACACTGTGATCCTTCTAGCTCAGCCTCCCTCGTGTTGAAATCTCACCCATGAGCCACCATGCCTGACTTCAGATGTCATTACCATCTAGCTGAAGCTTATCTCCAGGTCTGCTTCCTCCTCAGGGAAGCTCTCAGCACTGTAATTAGGAGCTTTGCAGCCAAGTAACTTCAATGAACATAATGATTCTTGAATCTTTTGCTGCCCAAATCTCAATCTATTGCAGCTGTCTTATTTGCCAGTCACTGTGTCGATTCTTTTCGACACTCTCTTCTTTAAAGATTAATCCTCATGAGACTCTTAAAGATGAATCCTTATAAGAATCCTACAGGAAAGGTGGTGGGGCTCTTATCTCTATTTTAAGATAAGAAAACTGGGACTCATTAATGAAATAACTTTTTCAAAGCTAAAATATAACGGTGTCATATTTTGAACCCATGACTGCCCGACTCCAGATCCTGTGACAACTTTCAAATATGATCCAATGCTTGTGGTCTCACCAGGACAGAGGACACTGGAGACACCAACCCTCCCATTCTAGAATACTACAGTAATGTCTGCCTACCATCTAGGAATGCATTTCTGTCTGTAATGAAAAACAGATTCTTGCTTCTCCGTACTATCCCGAGAAAAAACAGCTTTGTGGCATTCCTCTTTCTTGTGTGTGGTTCTCTTCCAGGCACACCCATCCCGTGAAGACATTGGTTTTAAGAAACCAATATGCATAACTCTTACCACCAAGATCTAATGAGGAGGGTGAAATGAGAGGACAACAAGGCAATTGGCATATCATTGCTGTCAGTAAAAGGAAGCCTAATTCTGAGATGCTAGCTCACTCTGTTCTGAATGAAGCTGAAACACGAGATAGATTGCTCTGAGCCCCTCACATCCCCCACAATCCTGATAGCCACAGAATGTTTCCACACAGGGTTGATACTACTTAGGAGATTCTCTGGGGCCTGGAGACATTCTGACTGCAATGTTTTGCTCATTTGACTGGGAGGAGCCTTCCAGACCGGTTCTCTGCCATATAGACTGTGGGAATGAAGCCCAGAGAGGCACCAGCATCTTCTGCATCACATAGTGACCTCCTGAAGAGCCAGCTTGAATTCTGACCATCCACGAGACTGTTTCAATCTGTAATTTGATAGATAGGGCTGATGAGGCAGAGGATAGGTGAAGAGTCTCGGTCATTGAACACCTACTCTATGACCATCACTGTGCATTTAAATCTTGTTGGGCATTATTAACACATCATCAAAGGCAGATGTCTTCATGTTACAGGTGTGAAAGTGAAGGCTCAGCTTTGAGTAAGTTCTCTGTCTGCACAGAGCAGGAACTAGCAGAATCTGCATTTCAAATCACACCTCTCCAATTCCCCTTTCTTCCCCTTTCCTTTTCTCTATTTCCCCCCTCCTCCTCTCTCCCACCTACCTCTCCATGCCCCTCTCTCAGTATATGGACCCATCAATAAACCAGAAATAAAGCTATTCTTTTTTCCCAAACCCTCATTAAACTCCCAAATTTTTACATTGTACCTCCCTAAATAATCTGCCTACTTGCAACCTCACATGCTGGTGAGTTTATACTCACATCTGTATCCCTACACGCGAAACAGTGTCCTTTGAACGTTAACATCAGCTCTGGACTCGAACACGCTGAGGGCTTCTTCGCTGCCTTTGGCACAAAGCTCAAAATCAGGGTTTACAAAGCTGGTTCTCCATGTCCCTTTTTTAGGCCCCTCTTCCCCCATGCTTAGAGGCAGGCATCTTGCCTGGCTAACACAAACTTCAGATGTAGGCCCGAATGTCACCTGAGTAGGTCCACCTTCTGGATCCTTCTAAATCAGTAGAGTTCTGCAGTCTTCCCAGACCCTATATTTAATCTTCCTTTCACACCCAGCAACCTGCCGACACAGCTACCCTCATAGACTGCACGTTCTGTGAGACTATATCATGTTCTCGTATCTCTGACACCAAATCCAGTCCAGCACAAGGTAAGTGAGCAGCTACTAGGAGCTGAGGATTGGAACAGTACACAGAAGCTGAGATTTCTGCCCCAAACAGCCTCAAATCTATCTTCTTATAGCCCACTGCTCTGGAGAGCTTAGAATCCAGGTGTGAAGTGAGTTTGGTTTCATGCTGGTTAATACATTTTTGCCTTCCTCGTATGAATAGTACAATTGTAACCAATAGGTGACGGAAAAGGAGGCTTTGGCTTCATTAGCACAGGTGAACGTCATGAGTCTAATCATCGCATGAGCCATATTGGCTGCACTTTCTTCTTTCCACCTCCGAATATTAAGCGTGCACTGGCTTAGCTTCCTACAAGTGGTCCTTCTTCAATGAGGCATAGCCACCAGACCAGCAGTGTGCCAGGGTGCCAACAGCGATATCTCCATGTCAACACAATGTGCCTGCTTGTAGGAGCTTTGAAAGGCAGAGCGCTTGCTTGAAGGGACAATGGGAGCCATTAAACACAACCCTTTTATTTCTCAGATAGCTCTTCCAGGTCAAGAGAATAGTAACATGTTTTTAATAACGTCAACATTATAGTAAAAGTCATAGATAAAACCTTCTAAAATGCATAACACAGGGCTGGGGAGATGGTTCAGTGGTTAAAGGCACTTCCTTGCAAAGCCTGCTGGCAGGGGTTTGATTCCCCAGGACACATGGAAAGCCAATTCACAAAGTGGTGCACACCTCTGGAGTTTGTTTGCAGCAGCAAGAGGCCCTGACATGCCCGTATTCTCTCTTTCTCTCTCTGCTGGAAAATAAATAAATAAAAATATTTTAAAATGCATAATCCAGCTATAAAGTAAGGGTAGGAAATCCCTTATTCCAGAAACTTAGAAGCAAGTCTATGGGTGCTGAAGTGGAACTGTTCCTGGTGGGGGAGGGGATGGGGTGGTGAGATCAATATCAGCTCCATTTGGAAGATACTGGGTCTCAAGACTCAGGCACTGTTGAGAGCTAAAGCTAGGGCACCTCCATAGACCTACAATTGGAATAAGCTTTCCATCCCTGAACAAGGAGTTGAAAATCTCCAAAATGAGAGGGTAATGTTATATGAAAGTGGGAGGGGTACTATTTGAGGGGGGGAAGGGGACCAGCAAGAGGGAGATGGGGTGAGGGGATCAGCGAAAGGAGTAGGGGAGGATGAAGTATAATGACACATGTGTATGAACATGACATAGTGAACTCCATTACTTTATATGCTAATTTTAAAAATTAGTTTAAAGACAAACCAGGCGTGGTGGCACATGCCTTTAATCCCAGCACTTGGGAGGCAGAGGTAGGAGGATCTCCATGAGTTCAAGGCCACCCTGAGACTACAGAGTGAATTCCAGGTCAGTCTGGACTAGAGTGAGACCCTACCTTGAAACCCCCCCCCCAAAAAAAAAAATAGTTTAAAGAAACTAAGACAAAGGAGAGAAAGAAAATCACCAACAGGTAGTATTAGACCATAGGCAGAAGCAAGTCTTTTCATTCTGGCTGAGGATGGGAACACAGCCTGAAACGGAGGCTCTCCAGGGGTCTTACCAGGCACAACCGTCTTCAGGGTGGAATACCAGTTTCTAAACTAACCTGTATACCAATAAGAAAAAAACAAACTCTTCTGGTCAAAGACAATCGTTTAAAAATGTCATGAGCTTTGCACAGGAAATCAAATGATTCTTTCAGAAACGTGGAATCCTTCGCAGCTTTTGGAAAAACCAGGGAATAAGACTGAGAAGGTTTCTTTTTCTACTTTGCAAATTATATATGAATGCCATTGTCAAAATCCACCCAAAGTATTCTTGAGTGTGTGTATTAGTCAGGGTTCTCTAGAAGAAACAGAGTTGATAGAATGGATATATATAAAATTTATTGGGAAAGCTTACGACAGTCCAATAGTAGCAGTCTGTAGACCCACAGGTAAGGAACCAGTAGTTGTTCAGTCCACGTAGATGGATGTCTCGGCAGTCCCAATCCAGCTCAGAAGGCCTGATGAATCCCTGGGGAGCGGCTGCTCTTCAGTCCAATATGTGAGGCTGAGGAAACTGGATTCCGATGTCCAGGAAGGGTAGGAGAGCAGGATGCGAGTGCAAGTCACGAACAAGCACCAGCAGCCGGGGGAGGAAGGAAGAGCGTCTCCTTACCCCTAAGCTTCCTTATATTGTCTCCTTCTGGAAGGCCCACCCAGGATTACTAGGGATTAGCTCAAATCGACAAATTTAACCATCACAAGTCTTCTCCAAAATCCCAAAAGGAATTTGTCAATCCTTTCTGCAGGCAAGCTCAGGGATCCACCCAAGATTATTATAGATTAGCTCAAATTGACAAATTTAACCATCACAGCGTGTGACCCACACTTCACAGTCAATCATTTAGAAAGGCAGGAATGGCGCCGAGGTGACCTAAATTATTCAATATAGTTTAAATATACATAAAGCATCTGGTTGAATCCATGTACATATCTAGACAGGACGTACACAATCCTTGTGAACACAGGAGAATAACCATGAAAAGGGAACTCACAAAGAAAATGAGCACAGAAAGCAAAAATGAAATTTTTATAAATGTAAGAAGAATTCATAATGTATAAGAAATATGTGTAGGAGAAATTGGGTTAATATTGTAGTCTGGAGAGAAATGTAATATAAGCATACTTAAAATATTTAAAAAATAAAAGAATAGCAATAATGAAAAGGGATTTTTAATGGAATATTATGAACTTTCCCTACCTATATGTTTGAATAGTTTATTAGTTACCTTCTTGTTGCTGGGACAAAATGCCTGACAAAAATTAGTTTAAACTCAATTTATAGTTTAGGTTACAGTCCACTATGGCAGGTGTGTCAGGAGCTGGTCACAAAGAGCAATGTTTGCTGGTATTCAGCCAACTCTATCTATTTTGTTTATTTTATTTTATTTTGGTTTTTCATGGTATGGTCTCTCTCTAGCTCAGACTGACCTGGAATTCACTATGTAGTCTCAGGGTGGCCTTGAACTCAAGGCGATCCTCCTACCTCTGCCTCCCAAGCGCTGGGATTAAAGGGGGAGTCAGCCCCCAGGAAAGGTACTCTCTCCTTTTATATAGCCCAGGACCTCAGCCCATGAATGGTGCTGCCCACAGCTAAGGTGGCTTTTCCCACTTTAATTAACCTAATCAAGATAATCCCTCACAGATTTGGCCAGAGGCTATCTTAACTCCATAATCCCTCAGGGGTGAGTCTAAACTCTGTCAAGGTGACCGTCTACAGAAACCACCACAGATGGTAAAAGTGGATACAGGAGCTACTCAGAAGAGCAGTTTGGAAGCCTGAGCCCTAGAATACACACACCTGCAGTGCAAGGAAGACGTGTGGCGTTCACACGAAGCTGAGGCAGGTGGTTGACTTGAAAACTCATCACATCCAAGTTCTTCCCCTCCCCCTCT